>PVJN01015915.1:0-43407 GCA_004026805.1 Lasiurus borealis
TCCTTCTTTCCTACGGAATTTATACCCCCTCTCCCCCCCTCTTTATGAGATGACAGGCCCTGGGAAGACTGGAATGAGGACTCTGTTTTATATCTAACTTCTCCACACCCCCAACCTTCCCATCCACCCACACCCTAAAGCACCGAGGCCATTTCCCATAAATCACGACACATCAGCTGCTGCAGAAGCTCTGGATTTAAGAAAAGCACAGGGTTAGTTAGAACAAACTGGATATGCTGACCAATGGTAAAACCTAGCAATAAATTTAGCTGTTTCTTACAAAGGGAGGCATGTGTAGGCACTACAGCTGGCTTGCTGCTAGCTCCCACTAGCCCTCACCATCTGGGGGTTGGAGGCAGGCAGAGCCCCATCCTCCAATCCTCTGCCTCACTAGACCGAGCTGCTGGGAAGAAATGTCCTCTCTTGCCTGATTGGCTCTTTCTCCAGGACCTTCCTGGTTTTAGGACTGAAAGTCCTCTGTCCTAGGTCCCCAATGAGTCCCAAGTAAACTACACCAGGAGAGGGTAGGGGAATTATTTTCTTTTTTCCTCTTTAGCTCTCAATGTATACAGCCTGTCTGACTGTGTGACAAACTTGCACTATCATCCCCAGAAACTGACAGATAAGAAAAAACAACGTGCTTTTGCAGTTGTTCATTCCTGCAAGTCCCCTTTTGGACACTAGATGGCAGCCTGCGACCCCCGTGTTTAAATAAAACTGGAAATAATCACTTAAAGGGCCTTTTGGGAAAACCACGAGCCAGAAGATCGAGAGGCAGAGAAGTGGAACATATAAGTTTATGGGAAAGACTGGAATAAGCATATTAGTGTGAAGAGGCAAGGGCAGAGCAAAAAGAATTATATTCAGCTTAAACCTTTTCGAGCATTTAGGATTTAGGGTGGGAAGAAAGGCGTGTTATTTCACCGCAGCCTGTCGACTTTCACCATCTCATGCAAATAACATGTCCATTGTGAATAAATTACATAAAGGAGAAAAAAAAAAAAAAGCTAACCGGAGTCAGAGAAGCCAGATGCAGGGGACAGACTATCTTGTGAAGTGATTTAATTACAGCTTCGGTTGGCCGGGTGAGTGCACAGCGCGGTGCATCCGTTCAGGTGTGTTTAACCAGGCCCTGCTGACTGGCTGAAGCCGGGCTGACAAGCTTGGGAGATCAGGCCCCTCTGGAGGCTGAATGACTCATACCACCTGCAGGGAGCACAATTGCCATGAGCTTTGCTCAACCTCCTTGAGGAGCTAAATTTATATTCGGAGAAAAGAATCCTGTGGTGCGGAAGCTGGCAGGAGGGAGCGAGGAGGAGGACATGGGGGAGGGGTGGGGCCCGGCTGGTTTTAAAGTGAATTTACATTATTCAGGCTTTGTGAAGAAGCTCAAAGGGTTTTTCATGGAGGAAGTAGTACAGGATCAACTCTAGTTTTCTCTTGAAGCATCTGCCCCCTTCTTAAATCTCCGTCAATATCGACATTGGATGTACAATATACTATTGACCACCCTCTTTGAAAAATGTGAATTAAAGATGAACAGGCTGCTTGTCACAAACTATACTCATTAACCCAGAGAATGGTGGAGCTGGATGGGCCCTCAGCGGCCCAGTGGTCCAAGGGTTTCTCCAACTGCTGGAGAACCCTAGTTACCCAGAGTTACTCTAGGCCAGTGGTTGGCAAACTCATTAGTCGACAGAGCCAAATATCAACAGGACAACGATTGAAATTCCTTTTGAGAGCCAAATTTTTTAAACTTCAACTTTTTCTAACGCCACTTCTTCAAAACAGACTTACCCAGGCCGTGGTATTTTGTGGAAGTGCCACACTCTAGGGGCCAAAGAGCAGCATGTGGCTCACGAGCCACAGTTTGCCAACCATGGCTCTAGGATATCCTTAAACAGCGATGCATTTGATGCTGCATAGAGAATGACTTAAAAATATCTAAGGAAACTGTTACCACTTCTATCTCTTTTGTTATGGGCTCTGGGAAAAATTGTTTTGAAGAAAATTCCTTATTAAAAATACAAGTTTGAAGACCCACCAGAGTTCACTCTGGCCCAACACCTAATCACACTTTCTCTCTGATTGGTCTTCTTTGTTGCAGTGGTCTCATCGTCAGTTCAGCTGCTATAACATAGACAGGATGGTTTACAACAAACTTTTATTTCGCATAGTCCTGAAGGCTGGAAGTCTCAGATGAGGGTTGAGTTTTGATATGAACCCTCTTCTGGGTTACAGACTGCTGACTTCTCATTGTATCCTTGCATGGTGGAAAGAGAAAGAGCTAGCTCTTTAGTCTCTTCTTATTAGGACACTAATTCCATTCATGAGGGCTCTTCTCTCATGATCTAATTATTCACAAAGACTCCACCTCCTAGTACCATCACATTGGGGATTAGATGTCAACACTAGGGGCCTGGTGCATGAAATTTGTGCTTGGGACTCCTCAGGGAATGTCTGATGCAGGTTTAGGGATTGGGCCTAAACCAGCAGTCAGACATCCCTCTCACAATCTGGAACTACTGGCTCTGAACCACTTGCTTGACTGGCTGCCTGATTGCCCCTAACTACTCTGCCTGCCAGCTTGATAACCCCCTAACCACTCCCCTACCTGCCTGATTGACACCTAATCATTGATGTTTTTATCTCTCTCTCTCTCTCACTTCCTACCTCTCTGAAATCAATAAAAATATATTTTAAAAAATTATGAAGGACACATGCTAAAGAAAGCAAGCATTATTAAGACCTCTTCGTGAAAGGATTAGAGAGAATCATTGATTGGCTGCCTCCTGCATGCCCCATACTGGGAATGGAGCCTGCAACCTGGGCATGTGCTCTGACTGGGAATTGAACCGTGACCTCCTGGTTCATAGGTCGATGCTCAACCACTGAGCCATGCCGACTGAGCTACGTCATTTTTACTCAAAGTGTGGTGCCAAGATCAGTAGCATCAGCCTCAGGTGGGAGATGGTGAGAATGCTCATTTCCAGGCACCATCCTGCACTTACTGAATCTGGAATCATATTTTAACAAGGTTTCCAGTGTATTCTCATGCACGTTAAAGTTTCAAAAACACACTCTCCATTATAGCAGTGCTCATTTTTCTCACCCCCCCTAAAGTATTGGCTAGAGGATGAGGCAATGACACAAGATTCTGAAGGTCAGCTTCTGACTCTGCCTCATCCACTGGATCACACATATGAGTTGCCTCCCAGATGTGGGGTGCTGTTAATAGGGGGGTGAATAAGCATGTGTGGATGATGGGGACACTGTATGGGAGTCATTTCCCCACAGAGGTTATGGGTTTGAAACTGTTCATTCACAAGCATTTCTGTATAGCATTTTCTGGACCCTGATTAGGTGTTGGGAGTATATCCAGGTATTGACCCCATTCCTTGACCCAAGCATTAAATTTTAGCTTTGGGAAAATGCTGTGAATAAAAGAACTTAATAATGCACTGTATGTGGCTCATACTAAAAGCCAAGACAGGGCCAAAGCATTCTGGGTGCCCTCTTCCATCACCATTTCAAATAGTTTGTTTCTGGGCTCCATGCACTATCAAGATGTCCTCCAAAGTCCAATTTTTGAGCACTTTTAGCAACATTTCCTAGACTGTTTTTCACATCTGTCAAAAGTGCAGAATTCTATATCCACATGTCCCCATTTTGGCTTCAGAAACATAATCTCTATAGATAGGTTTTTAATGAAAGGAAAGATAAATTGTCATCTGGTGGCAAAGCCAAGAAAAGATTTGCCGAGGATGTAAAATTAAACTGGGACTAATAGGGAGGGCTGGATTCTAGGGGAGAGGGGGTAAGGACAGCCCGGGGTGGAAAGGAACCAAGTAATCTAAGCAGAGGTAGAGACAGGCTGGGAGCGCAGCCAGCGGGCCCGTGAGACCAGGCTACAGAGGAGAAAAGTTGGAAAGGAGAAAAGATGGTTATTATTTGTCCTTGAAAGTCAGGTGGGACCAACAGGGACTGGGAGACCAAGTGCCCGTGATGAAAATGATCCCCGGGAAAGGACTGTGAAAGGACTTAACGCTTGGCTGTGCCCTGTGTCGTTTCTGTTCTCAAGTGCTTCGTAAATGTTTGTTGAATGAGTTTGCCTCTCACTTTCCTTTCCATGCTCCCCTTTCTGAATATTATTACCTTTTCAATTTACCTTCTTTCCTTAGACATGTTAATGGAATAAAACAAATAATCATCCTAGTTTTTCTGCTTCAAGAGCCATTCAGTCTTTAAGGGGACTGCTTATTTCTGCTCCTATTTATTATGTGTTGGTTTATACTTTTAACTCTCAGAGGGGAAGCTTACCATCCTGTCAAGTTCTAAGAAGCCCGAGTATTGCTAAGAGAGCACTGCTTTCCCAGAGGTGCCATTATTCTGTGCCAGGATGGGCAATCACATGAAAGCAGGCTGCCTAATATGCAACGCTGAATTTAACCAGAAAGCATCACACCCTAAATTGCTAACAAGACATGAGTGCTCTCAGCCATCTTAATGCCTGCTAAAGGGCTGGGTTGTGCCATGGTAAAAATAAATAAATCTGTTCACTTCTTGTTTTTGCTACTTGTGCATTGAGGTTGGTGGGGCTTCTGTTTCATGTGACCTCACTCAGGGCCAAGGTGGGCGGAGGTTTGACCTTTCAGAGCAGCCCTGATTGCCAGGGGCCAGGGAAGTAAGAAGAATTGTGCACCGATTGTTAAATGCTGCCACCTAGAGGTGACACACATAACATCTTCTTTTCTTTTCTTTTTTAAATATATTTTATTGATTTTTCACAGAGAGAAAGGGAGAGGGATAGAAAGTCAGAAACATCGATGAGAGAGACATCGATCAGATGCCTCCTGCACACCACCTACTGGAGTTGTGCCCCCAAGCAAGGTACATGCCCCCGACCGGAATCAAACCTGGGACCTTTCAGTCTGCAGGCCAACGCTCTATCCACTGAGCCAAACCGGTCTCGGCACACATAACATTTTCATTCATATTTTATACGAGTGTTGATATGATCACTATTTTATGGTGTGCCCAGATGTTTAAATTTATAAAAGTGTACTCTTTAAATATGTGAAATTGATTAGTTACATGTCAATTATACCTCAACTAAGTTCTTAGTGTTTTTTTTTTTTTCAAAAATAGAGAATAATCAAATTTTTAAAAATCTGTCTAACCAATATACAACCTGCTTCAGGTTGACTCAGGATCTTCCTTTTGAATCTGGACAAACAGCTGAAAGACCTCTACAAAATTTGACCTATTGCTTAGCCTGAGGAGAATCAAAATGCACAGTTAAGTCTTAGCTCTGAGGTCCTCTGAAATCTTCTGCAGTTTCCTAGCAAATCCAGTACATGGGAAAGAAAACTTCACATGATTTTGATGAGAGACACTAAAAACTGTTTCAAAAGGAAATGGCCTAAACCAGCTGTTCTCAACCTGTGGGTCGTGACCCCTTTGGGGGTCAAACGACCCTTTCACAGGGGTCGCCTAAGACCATCGGAAAACACCTATTTCCCATGGTCTTAGGAACCAACAGACCGCTCCTCGGTGTAGCAAAGTGTAGCCATGTAGTTTACTGTTGTCCTATGAAGACTGTTACCCATGCTACACCATGATTCAAGACAACATTTCATTTATTTGTAATTAGAAATAAATATCTCACAATATACAATTACATATTGTTTTTGTGATTAATCCCTATGCTTTAATTATGTTCCATTTGTAACAACGAAAATACATCCTGCATATCAGATATTTACATGACAGTTCATAACAGTAGCAAAATTACAGTGATGAAGTAGCAACGGAAATAATTTTATGGTTGGGGGTCAGCACCACATGAGGAGCTGTCTTAAAGGGTCCTGGCCTTAGGAAGGTTGAGAACCACTGGCCTAAACGAAGACACTATGAAAAAACCACGCAAACATTTCTGGGCCTGCCCTTGGGACACCGTGATTGCTACTGTCCCCATTTTACAGCCTGCGGAGGACGGCAAGGGCTGGGGACTGTTGTGTCACAGGCGCGGATGTGCACTCCATACTAACACCTGCTCCTTCAGGCCCCAGAGTGTCCAAATAAACTTCCCAGGGGTTCTCATTTTCCCACCATCTCATAGACCCAAACTCCTCTGCATGCAATTGAAACCCGGAGGTCTTCTCCTCGGTCCGCTCCTGGTTCCCCAGTTGACCGATGCCAGAGACGGTTCTGATTATTTCTGCCCTCGGCGCTTTCTGTAAGGCCGCTCACCGTGCCCAGTGAAGGACTGCAAGTGCTGCCAGTACGTTCAATACCCAAGGCGAGGCCTCTGTTTGCAGAGGGCAGGGAGCCGGCCCACTACCTGCCTGCGTGCTGGGTGTGTTCGCTCTGGAGCGTCGGGAGCCGGGCCGCACGGCTGGCGCCCGGAACGCCGGCCACGCAGGCGCCGCTGTGCGCCCGGTGCGCCCGCCCCGGGGCCCCAGGCGGCCGGAGCGGAAGGCGGGCGCACTCCTCCGAGGCCTGGGGATGAGGGGCATCACCTGGGAGGGACCCGCAGGTGGGACCTGAGTCACCACCCTTCGACCACGATGACGTGGGGGGCTGGGAGCCAAGCACAGGTGCGTCCCTGGCGCAGCACCCAGAGCCCTCCGCCCCTTGCTGGCCCATGTGCCCAAGGAGCCCTGGTTTCCCCAGATGAATGTGCGAGAACGTTCGAAGGCAGAGCATCTTCCTCTGATTGCATTTGAGCAACGTTGCCTGCGTGGTTCGCGGTGAACTTGGGATGCAAAGCCGTGGTCCTTCTACCGCCTGGGCGGCCAGGCCCGCAACCCTGTTCCGGGCTCCCAGGAGCGGGTCTGCGCCTTGGAGAAGGGAAGGGGTAGGTAGCCTGCTAGCAGCTCCGCCTTTTCCTTTTCACATCCGAAAGGGTGATGCCACCTGTACGCAGCTCCAGGGCCGCGGGGGGCTGGGCCTGGGCTGGGCCTGGGCCTGGGCTGGGCCTGGGTTGGGGCTGGGCCTGGGTTGGGGCTGGGCCTGGAGACGGCTCTATGGCTCTGCTCAGCCGGCGACCTCTCCTCTTGTCCTCAGTTCGTGGCTGTGACCTGCAGTGGGACGTGTGTACACTCCTTGGAAGCCCTGGCTTCCCATTCCTAGGAGACAACCGAAACAAGCGGAAGAGAACTTCCATCCGTACCCCTCACCGCATCCATCCTCCCGCCCGTCTGTTCCCTGGTGCGCCCTCATCCTTCAGGTTGGTCTCAGTTTGTTTATTTTTAAAAGTTATTTTTATTTCACACGGGACAGTTTGCATATTAGGCTTCTATTATATAGGAGAGGGAGAGGGAGGATGGAGAGGGAGAGAGAAACATCAATGATGGGAGAGACTCATTGATGGGCTGCCTCCTGCAAAAGCTCCCTTCCTGGGGCTCGAACCAGCAACTGGGACGTGTGCCCCGAACTGCATATTGATATATCCAAACGGGGACAAAGTATCTCTTCTTGGCTGTCTAATAGACATTTTATATTTAATATGCCCCAAATAATTCTCCTGCCCTAAAACCTGCTTTACTCTCAGTTAATGACAGCTTCAGTATTTTAGTAACATTGGATTTTGCAAACATTTTCGAGGCAAGTTCTTACCGAAAGTATTCATTCCTTTTTAGGATGCCATTGGTTGAGATGTACAAGGATAGAACATTCTTGACTCGTGCTCAAACTTTTAAAAATATTTCTACTTTAGCTGGGCATGTCTTTCTTCTGTTTGTTGATTTTCTTTTGAGGTGGTTATAACTCTCTGGTGCCTAGTTATTTTTGCCTCTAAGCCTAAGTCCCACTGGGGATATCAGCTACTCTATTTGGTAATGTGCACTTAAAAAGTGTTTTTGTTTGTTTGCTTTGGGTGTTTTTGAATTAATTGTATTGTGACCAGAAAAGGTGAACTATTTCATGTCCTATATAATAAAGAGCTAATATGCTAATTGAACAACTAATTGAATGACTTTCCAGAATCACCTTCCAGAAGGACAAGAGGGCGAGTGGGTGGGGGAGGGGAAGGGCCTGTGAAGACTGATTCCCTTGCATGAATTTCCTGCATCGGACCTCTAGTCTAGTATATTCTTTGAACTTTATAGGCTCTTGCTTTACAGCCTTCCTTATATGTGATCATAATATCTCAACATGGAATTGAGAAGAATGCATATTCTCTAATTGTTGGAGGAAGGGTTCTATAACCATTAGATCAAGCTTGTTAAGATATTTCTCAAATCTTCTGTAACTTTACTATTGAGTATTTGATTTTTTTCGACAACTGAGAAAAGTGGGTTAAAAGATTTCACTATCATGTCAAATTTATTAATTCAGTCAATATTTGCTTTGTATACTTTCAAGATAGATTATTAGTTGCATACAAATATAGAGTTATTATATCTTCTTGGGGATTAAAACTTTCATCCCTAGACAGTGACCTCCATTATCCTATCTAATAAAGAGGACTATACAAAAGGCAGCGACCAGTCCCCTCAGCTCAGCCAGTCCTTTCAGCCCAGCTGGCGGTGGGGCGAAGGTGGAGTGGCAGGTGTGCAGTGCGGCTGGACTTGCCCTCAGCCCCCAGCTGCTCAGCGCCACCCAAGGCTCAAGTAACCAGGGCCAGTTGAGGCTTGTGCTGCTGGCAGTGGCAGCAGCAGAGGTGTGATGGGGGCATTGCCTTCCCCTGATCATGGGTTGCCTCCTGCCCCTGAGGGCTCCCGGAGTGTGAGAGGAGGCAGGCCAGGCTGAGGGATCCACCCCTCCAGTGCATGAATTTTCATGCACCAGGCCTCTAGTTTATAATAATGTTTTCTGTTAAATTATATTTTGTACTAGTGGCGGGTGCACAGTTTTGTGCACATTGGAAGGAAAATAATTAGAAGAAATATTGCTATTTACCCTTTTTCTGTAATGGATGCTGGGCCTCACTTGCACCCACCTTGGCCTAGTGCTGCCTGCTCACCTGCTCCACCATCCCACCATGGTCCCACTCTCATTGGGGCCCATTGGACAAACAGTGCCTCCATTGCTGCCTGCTGCCAGCACCAGGTTACTGGTGCTCGCCATGTTCTGGTGCCACCCCCTGGTGGTTAGTGCACGTCATAGCAAGTGGTTGAACTCCCGGTCAAGGAGACAATTTGCAAATTAGGCTTCTATTATATAGGATGATATAGTAGAGCTATCAATTCTGTCAATTAATGTAGGCATGGTATATCTCTTCTCAATATTTTGTAGTCTATGTCATATTTTAGGTGAAGACAGCTGATAAAACCTCTTAGTATTTATTTGTCTGGAAATATATACAGTATGAAATATGGGTTGGGTTTTTTTTTTTGTATGTTTGTTTTTTTATATGGATGTCTAATTGCTTTAGCACCACTTGTTGAAAAGGATATCTTTTCTCTTTGACAGCTTTGTTAAAATTAATTAATCATATATTAATCATATATGTGAGGGTCTGTTATGTCTCTGGTCTATTCCACTCATCTGTATGTCTATCCTTTCACTAAGATGTAACAAACTATTTTGATTATTAAGCTTTATATTAAATTTTGAAATATAGTAGTGTGGGTCCTCCAACTTTGTTCTGTTTCAAAATTGTTCTGGTTAATTTGTTTCCTTTTGCCTTTCTATATAAATTTTAGGATTAGTTTTTCAATATCTGGAAAAAAAAAAACACCTAGTAGGATTTTGTTTGGATAGGTGAATTTGGGAAGAATTGACATCTTAACATAAAGAGTCTTTCAATCCTTTAACTCAGTGGTTGGCAAACTCATTAGTCAACAGAGCCAAATATCAACAGTACAAAGATTGAAATTTCTTTTGAGAGCCACATTTTTTAAACTTAACCTTCTTCTAACGCCATTTCTTCAAAATAGACTTGCCCAGGCCATGGTATTTTGAAGAAGAGCCATACTCAAGGGGCCAAAGAGCCGCATGTGGCTCCGAGCCACAGTTAACTCATTTAAAAAGTACCATTTAAAATAGCATAAATGAAAAAATTAGACCTAAATTAAAGTATGTGCTAGAGTTGTATACTGTAAACTACAAAACAGTGAAGAGAGAAATCAAAGAAGACATAATTGATTGGAGGGATATACCAGTTATTTTAACAGAGATGCTGGTGTCAGTAAGCTGAGAGGAGGGGCCTCTGGGTCTGGGATCCAGCACTCTGAGGAGGGTGCCAGCTAGCTGTGCCGGTATCTCTGAGGGTATGAAAGAGGCTTGTCCTGCTAGAGTTGAATTCAGCTGCTGCCATGGGAAAGCACTCCTGCTCGGGTGAAGAAGATGTTCACGGAAATAGGAAGCAGACAGGAAGCCAACAGGAGAAAGTCTTTTCTTCCTCCATCTTTGCACTCTGCCTCTGACACCTCCTATTTGCAGAGGGAACCATCTGGTAAGGCAGCAGTGTGGTTTTAGGGAGTCTCAGCCAATAGCTTCACAGAGCAAAGTATAGAAACTTTAGCTTAATAACTGGAACAATCAGAGAGCAAAGAAATGAGCAACTGGAGTATTTATAGCACAAAAATCACGATTTTGCAGCAATTGAACTACTGACATCAATAGTAAATAAAATCAAGTTTTATATAACAACCCCAAAATAGAAAAGACTCAAGGGAGAAACCATGCATGAGAGATTAAGGTCAATTCAGTAAATTTAGAACTGTATACAAATCACAAAAGTAGAGGCATAGCACAAATGCAAAGCCTTCCACAAAATTAATAGTAAGATAGTTGCAGATAGTAAGATTAGAATTTGCAGAACATTTTCTAGGCAAGTTCTCACCAAAAGTATTCATTCGTTTTTAGAATGCCATTGGTTGATACAAAATTCTTGGTATGTGCTCACACTTTTTAAAATATTGTGTTTTGGCAGTAAATTCTCAAACTTATATAATTTTGATCTAGGATATTTGGTTCATTTAGACATTTCTATGTTTTTAATAAGGTGTGTTTAATTGTGATTGTTGGACTTTAATCCTTATCTTCTTCACCTGGCCATTATAAATAGAGCTGCCGTGAACATCTTTTGACAAGTTTTTGTTGAAATATGTCTTCTTCTATTTTCATTTATTTTATATTCTCTATCTGAAAATTTTAACATCTGAGTCATTTGGAATCTTTGCTTTCTTTTTTTGTTCATCTTTCCTGGTGGTTTGCTTTTGTGTTTTTGGTAAATTTTGATTTGATCACATTTTGCTGACTTTGGGAATCCTGAGGGGTTTGAACAAAGTTTCCATTTCTATCTGCCTGGTACCCAAGGTGATTTTGATTGAGTGGCGCTTGAAATTAATTTTCCCTTTGGTGTTTCCTCCACCTAGATACTGTATTTTCAGACTCCTCCTATGGGAGAGAAGGCTTATGCTTATAAATTCCTAAGTCATTTTTTTTTTCAACCTTAAGCTGGGCCTGGGACATACAAATTTGCCTGTCAGCTGCCATGTTGACATTTTCTTCTAGTTCACCCCTTTCCATGGGGGTAGCCCTTCAAAGATCCTGGATTCAGAAGATGTCTCACTTTCAGCCCCCACAGTGCTAGCTCTTGGATCTTCCACGGGACTCTTAAAACACAGCTTCGAGGTTCTGGACAGAAGCCAGGGCAGCCTGAGGCTCTCTCTTTAATCTCCTTTCAGCTCCCCCTTCATTTTTTGACCTTCAGGATTCCCTTCCTTTCTTATGAGCTTAGGTATACATTAAAACATATTTATTACATCCATTTCACTTTCAGATATTTATAGCGTGAACTCCACTTCCCTGCCTCCTAGTTGCTACTCTGCAGTATCTGGTCATCTTTTCAGCTGAAGCAGTCTTCAAAATGCTTTCTCACAGGCCTTTCTGCAAAGAATACATATCATGTTTTCCATTTTTCATCTTCCAGTTTTTGGAGTGAGCAGCAAGTTTGTTTATCATAAAATCCTGCATGGTCACAGGTTTCTTTGGGTAGAATTTTAGCATTTCCTTCTTTTTTGGCTATTTTGGATCAGATGTGGCAGAGCCGGTTACTACCTGCCCTTACCTAGACAGCTAGTTTTGTGTAAAAATGTTTCCCGCTTCTCCCGTTCCTTGCTTAGTGAGTTCTGAGCTGTCATATCCCTTCGTTACTCAAGCTAATGTTTGCTGGTTTCCTTTTGTGATGCGTGCAGATGTTTCCAGAACTGTGCACGGCTGGGACCATTCTCTGCCTCTGCCCTTGACTTGGCCCAGGGGCCGTGACTCCTGGCTAAGACCTGATGCTGTGGTGGTGTCAAGGAAGGAGCACTTGCCTTAGAACCAGAAGACCTACGTTTGTAGATAAATGTTAACTTTTCTGTGGTTTAGTCGTCTTTTCGTAAAATGGAGTTGTGACAACTTGCTTTATCTGCCTCATAAAGTTGAGTGAGAATCAAATGAGATAATCAATGCAAAAGTGCTTTAGAGACTGTCAGGCTCTCTCTTTACAGGTCTCATCCTGGGAAAGGAAAAGATGGTTGCTGTGTGTTTCTCAGGGGATAGCTAATTCCCCCACTTACCTCTAACCACCTCTCTCCTGACCTGGGGGAGCCAGAGGCAGCTCTGGCTGGATGGGACTAGGTCTGTCTTCTGTGCCCTGAACAAAAGGTGCAAGTTGTTGAGAGCCTGGAGTGATCCCTGTGACCACTGGGTGTCACTCTTGGCCCTAAAATAATGTATTATCACCTCAGCCTGTAAATTTTCCTCTTCTGTCTGTCCCCTTTGGTTCTGGGCATTGAGCATGGCAAGACTCAGATGTGTCATTTATTTCCAGTATATGTTCCTTACAGTTTTTAAATTCCTGGCATCAACATGTCAGCTCTCATTTAGGTCTTTGCTTTCAGGTAAAGAGTGTGCAATTCCAATTTATTTGTAAATTTTACCTACAACGCATGATCAAAAAGGTATACCTAGAGCCAAAATGTTCATAAATTAGATTTCAAGGCTAAAAAATTACTGAATTTTTAGATATCACTCCAAAATACCACTAAAGTCAACACATTATACTGTTTTCTTCCTCAGGTTATTGCTGTTAAAAACATGTTAAAAGTCTGCTGCCTCAGTGCTAGGTATTGTAAAGGCGGGACAAGGGAGGGAAACCTCTGAATTTACCTCCACCGAGGTCTTCCAGAGGAACAAAGCCAAAGGACTCTAGTTTAGCTTTTATCTTTCTAGAGCTCTGTGTTGATTACTCTCCCCCTTTCAAAACTCTCGCTCAACTATTGTTCATAATTTTCTCCTTATATTCTTTCTGATTTTCTAGTTGTTTCTTCTCAGCTCTTTCTGGGCTTCACTTCCTTCTTCTCCCTGTTTCGGGAGGTGGGGGGAGGAAGGGAGGAGGTGTGTGTCTTTGGCTTTTGTTTTCTACTTGATCCAGTCTCCCCATCCACTCTTTGGTTTCAGAGGCAATCATCTCCACCTGGGTGTCTTAAAGGACGTTACTTTAAAAAATAGCTTTACTGGAGCCCTGGCCAGTAGTGACGATGTCAGTCTGTGTGGGTTCAATTCCCAGTCACATACCTGGGTTGCAAGTTCGATACCCAGTCCAACTTGGGGTCCATATGTGGGAGACAACCATTGAATCTTTTTTTTTTAATATATTTTATTGATTTTTCACAGAGAGGAAGGGAGAGGGATAGAAAGTCAGAAACATCTATGAGAGAGAGACATCGATCAGCCGCCTCCTGCACGCCCCCCACTGGAGATGTGCCCGCAAGCAAGGTACATGCCCCTGACCGGAATTGAACCCTGAACCTTTCAGTCCGCAGGCTGATGCTCTATCCACTGAGCCAAACCGGTCTCGGCCAACCATTCAATCTTAATGCCTTTCTTCTCTCTTCCATCTCTCTAGAAATCAACTGAAAAAAATATTCTTAGGTGAGGATTAACAAAAATGTAGCTTTAATCGAGTAATTTTTATACACTAAAATTGATTCATTCTACGTGTATAGTTTCATGAATTTCAGTGACGGCCACCTTAATGAAGATGACCTTAGGAAAGTGTACTATTTCCCATTCTGTAAAATTTCTTTTCACATTTTAGTCTTGGTTCTCAGTATCCTTCCACACTAAAAAGTTTCCCTTTGGCCCTTGGCAGGGGCCACCTGCCCTGACCATTAGCTCCTGACAACCACTGCTCTGCTTTCTGTCACTATGTTGCTTTGCCTGCTCAAGAAATTATGAAAATAGGTGAGACCGGTTTGGCTCAGTGGATAGAGCGTTGTCCTGCGGACTGAAAGGTCCCAGGTTCGATTCCAGTTGGGGGGCATGTATCTTGCTTTCGGGCACATCTCCATTGTGGGGTGTGCAGGAGGCGGCTGATCGATGTCTCTCTCTCATCGATGTTTCTGACTTTCTATCCCTCTCTCTTCTTCTCTGTGAAAAATCAATAAAATATATTAAAAAAAAAGAAATTATGAAAATAGAATCAAATGGCATATAGTCTTTTGTGTTTGACATCTTTCACTTAATCTAATCATTGCTTGTGACATGTGGGAAAACCAAGCTCATCTCTTGTTCTAAGCTGCTCTTGTGACAACTGCTCTGTACATCTTGATAGCAAAGCCAGAAACCTGGGTATCATCCTACCGAGGCCCCCTCCTCTCATCCACCTCTTCCCCCAACCCCCTCAGGAAGTTCTAGAGCTTCTTTCTCTTCCATATCTATGAGTGCACCCTTCCCTTTATTTTCAAGGTTGCTGACTTAATTGAGGTTTCATTTATTTATTTCTTTCCTCTCCTAACTGGTCATTATGGCTCCAGCCAGGATCTTTCAATCTGCTCATCTCGCAACCACCAGTGTGAACTTCTAAAACAGAAATCTTATTTTACCACCTTCTTATTTCATTGGCTTCCCATGGCTTCTTAGCTTAGCAAATGCCACCCTCCATGCTTTGATATGTTTCTGCCTAAATCTCTGTATTTTACTTCCCAGTACTTTCTCAAATGAACCTGTGCTCAGCTGTTACTTGTGATTTTCTTACAAGGGCCACGCTCGCTCATGCACCTGCTGTTCCCTTGATTTTCTTTTCTTCTTCACCTAGCTAAGTGGAACTCCTTCTTTAAGGGCTAACACTTTTTTTTTTCCTGCAGTGTCTTCCCTAGCCACAGCCCTGTCCTGGGTTAGGTGTTCCTCCAAAGTGTTCTCTCCATCATCACATTTATCATAAGTCATATCAGATTGTAGCAGTCTATTAAGTTAGTAATCTGTCTCTCCCACTAGACTCTGTGTTCCTTGAGGGTTTTTGTTCTGTTTGACTTTGTGTCGTCTGTTCCTAGAACAGGGCCAGGCACACAGGTGGCATCTAACGAATGTATGCTGAATGGTTAAGGAAGAATAGAGAGATCTAGAATCTCATGAGGAGGAAGAGGTAAGGCTCAGAAACACCAGTGTAGTAAACAAATACCCTGTTTTATCTGGCCCACATCATAGGTAGATCTGCCTGTTGTGAAAGGAGAAGAAGAATAAGGGTGGGAATCCTGGAGGAGAATCCCAGGGGACTGAGTATGGAAAAGCACATTCAAATGTCTGGATCTCAAGTTCTGATAGTGAAAGGTCTGGGGAGATGGGTCAACTTTTTGATGTTTAAATAAATAAGTTGTAAAGGATTTTTAAGTGAGGAAATGTTAAGAGGGAAAAAGAGCCTAAACTATGGCAAAAGTGAAACTGAGAGAAGTATACATTTAAAAATTTCTGCATGAGAGTAACACTATGGAGTCCCAGTATCCATTTGACAACTTCACGCAAGTGGATAGGTCACAAATTTATTTATTTATTTTTTACTGTGAATAGTGTTTTTTAGTTTTCACATTACTTTCTCAGGCATTGTCTCATTAGATCTATAGACTAACCCCAGGAAGCTGGAGTTGATGTGATGAATCCCATTGAACCAATGAGGAATGGGAGGCTTACTCATTCCACGGACCTGGAACTTTCTTTTCCAGTTATTGTTTCTCAGCTGAGACTTTCAGCTGAGTTGCCGGTATCAGGTGTTTTTAGAAATGATGTGCCTGAGAAGACCTGTGGCTATTTGCAGAGTCCAATGAGACAAGAGAGACCTGACAAAGTATGTCGAGAGGCGGAAGCTACTGTAGGTTGGAGAGCAATCTTTGAGTCAATGAAATGTTAGAACAATTTAATACCAGATTAAGAGAACTGCGAGTTCCCTAAAGTCTTAATGTCTTGCAGTCGCACATCTGGGGCAATTGTCCAAGGGAACTTTTGATTAGCTGAGCTTTATGAGATGAGACATTTCCTGTGACAGTGCTTTTTATCTTGTTAATGAAAGGGAGAAGAAATGATTCTCAAAGGGGTGAGGGATAGTATAAAAGGAGGGATTTTTCTTTCCCCTCTTTAATCGATGTTATGTTAAATCATGTTGAATCTTTAAACTAGTGAACTGGTGCATGGATTCACGCACATTGAAAGGAAAATAATTAGAAGGTGACCAGTGGGGCGTGATTGGGTGAGATGGGCCAGCCACGCCCTTGAGCCAACCTCCCAGAGTTCCTCTCTAGCCGGCTGCACCTGGGGTGGCGCTGCAGTGCAAGGAGCAGGATCCCTCTCGCAGGTGGGGGTCCCTCAACTAGGCCAAAACCAGCTCTCTGACATCCCCAAGAGGTAGTTGTTGTCATACAGGGTGTGGGATACAAATGCAAGTGTACAGTAAACCAGATTTGGGCCAACAGTGCCCCAGCAACAATATAACTCACAGTCAAAGGTGGAATCGCATGGAATTGGGCTCTTTCCTCTTTAGTTTCAAGGTGGGTCACCTGAGAACCACCACTGCCAAGTAACTGCAGCTCGGCAGCTCCTGTGTTGAGTGTCTGCCCTCTGGTGGTCAGTGCACATCATAGCAACTGGTCAGATGGGTGGAGGGACACTTAGCATATTAACCTTTTATGTATATAGGTTATGAACCTATCACAATATGAAATAGGAAAGTTTTTGTTTTGAGTGGGAGGTCAGCTTTTTTTTTAGTCTATAAAGCCTAGAGGAGTGGTCTGCAAAGGCTTGTGAGCCGCAGTTTGCCGCTCTGTTGACTAATGAGTTTGCTGACCTCCAACCTAGATTCTCGATTCCAATAATTACAGGCTGTTGTTGTTCCTTGTGATTAAGCCCCTGTCCCAGTGGTCAGCAAACTCATTAGTCAACAGAGTGGCAAACCACGGCCCGAGAGCTGTGGTTTGCCGACCAGTGGCCTAGAGGTTAGGAACACAGGCCCTGGCCTTACACTGGATTCAAATCTTGGCTATACCATTTAAAAGCTAGGACCTTCGACAATTTGCTTAATCATCCTGTGTCTTAGGTCTGTTCCTACCTCATGGGCTTACTGAAGTATTAACTGATATCAATAGAAAGCACTTAGCCTATTAATTAGTAATGATAAGGTAGTAATAACACCTTATATTTGCATGTAGCTGGTTTCAACTTTTTAACAGTCCATCCATTTCATTCTTATAACAACCCTATCAAATAGGCAGTAGGGGAATTATTGTTGCTCTTTTGATGGAGGAGGAAACTGCAGCCAAGAAAGGTCAGGTGATTTGTGAAAGGTCATAGTACTAATAAAGGACAGTCTCCTGGATACCAACTCAGGCTTTTAAGAGAAATGGCGGAATTGGGAATTACTGCAGGGAAGTGAAAAATTGGGCATGGTGGGGATCTTATTCCCACCTATTCTTCCTGGTCTGGAGTTTGCTCTAGATATCAATTGAGGGTCTGAACATCATCCGAGGCTCTACAAATTAGATTGTTAGGTGTCAAATCCTCCTCACTAATTTCATAAACATTTTTTATTTTCATGATTTCTTCTTAGGGTTGTTTTGTATACATTTTTTATTCCCAAATTTTAACTGAGTAGAGCTGGAACCCAGTCTAGTATTTTAGTATTTTACCAGGAAATGCACTAAATGATTTCATATATTTTTTTCTTATTTAATCCACCAAACAACCCTATATATTATGGCAAATTGTCTCCGTTATACAAAAATGAAAGTAGAAGAACCAAGATGGCGTCATAGGTAAATATCTATACCTGCTGCCTCTCACCGTCACATCAGAATTACAACTAAAAAGCAGAACAACTACCACCCAGAACTGTGGGAAAGCTGGCTGACTGGAAGTTCCACAACTAAAGAGGTGAAGAAACTGGATTGAGACTGGTAAGAGGTGTGGAGGCACAGAAAGTGCTGGCACCTGGATGTGCTGCTCTTTTAATCAGGAGGGAGATACAAGCTCATGCTTGCTCTGAACTCCAGTTTCGGGGGAGATTCTGGGGGACTCAGACACATACGGGGAGAAACTGGACTGTCTGGCATCAGGACAGGAACACGAGGGTGGCTTTCTCTCAGAGGTGCTCGCAGCAATCATTACTCCTGCACAGGGGCGCAGGATGCGGAGACCCAGAACCACTCCAGTGCAGGGCTGACTGGCAGCCATTGCTGTTTGCTCTGCCCTGGTGATTCCCAGAGACCCCACCCAATTTACAACCCCACCCAAGCTGTGCGCATCAGCTTTTGCATCTGAATGGCCTGGCCTTTTCCCACCTAAAACTTGTCAAACTGCAGCTGGATCAGAGGGCCCCAGAGCTTCCAAAAGAAGGCCCAAGGCCTGGCAGCTGGCCTTGCTTCACAGCTGGGCCTCATATGGGCACTTCCAAACCCCATAGAAAGAGGAGGAATCTGAAAATCTTTCTGTAGTTCCTGCTGGGTGACCCAAGACAGTGGCTGACCTTGCACCTCCTTGGAGATCCAAGGGCCAGTGTACCCAGTGGTCAGTGTGAGACCATACTGGATTACAACTCTTCACATCCATAAGAGACACACTCAGGGGGCAGACTCAGTGAGCACCAAAGCCCCAATGAAGCAAGTCCTGTCCCATATAGGTGTCTCAAGCACAAAAGTTCTCCCATTGGAGACACAACTGGTTCTCACAGCCAACTGGCCTGGAGGTCAATTTCTCCCAGTGATACCAACAGCAATCAAGGGTTAACTATCACAGGACTGTGCACAGAACTCACAAAGGAGTGCACCAAGTGTGTCCACCTCAGGTAATTAGGGAGGCTGAGCCACTGGGCCCTATAGGACACCTACTACACAAGGCCAATCAATAAACATAGGAAAGCAGCCAAAATGAGGGGATAAAGAAACAAGTCACAAATGAAAGAAATGGAGGAAAACAAATGACTATATATATATATATATATATTGAGTTCAAAACTATGGTTATAAGGTTACTGAAGAATCTTCTAGAAACCTCCAAGAAATATAGTGAGACCTTCAAGGATATGGAAAAGGACCAATTAGAAATTAAGCATACACTGACTGAAATAAAGAATAATATACAGAGACTCAACAGCAGACTAGAGGATCCCAAGAATCACGTCAAAGATTTGAAATATGAAGAAGCAAAAAATACCTAATCTGGAAAGCAAAAAGAAAAATAAATCCAAAAATATGAAGATAGTGTAAGGGGCCTCTGGGACAACTTCAAGTGTACCAACATCCAAATTATGGGGGTACCAGAAGAAGAGAGAGAGCAAGATATTGAAAACATATTTGAAGAAATAATAACAGAAAACTTCTCCCACCTGGTGAAAGAAATAGACTTACAAGCCCAGGAAGTTCAGAGAAACCCAAACAAGAGGAATCCAAAGAGGACCACACCACACCAAGACACATCATAATTAAAATACCAAGAGCAAAAAACAAAGAATTTTAAAAGCATCAAAAGAAAAATAGTTACCTACAAGAGAGTACCAATACGACTGTCAGCTGATTTTTCAACAGAAACTATGCAGGCCAGAAGGGAGTGGCAAGAAATATACAAGGTAATAAATAGTAAGAACCTACAACCAAGATTACTCTGCCCAGCAAAGCTATCAGTTAGAATTGAAGGTCAGATAAAGAGCTTCACAGACAAGATGAAGCTAAAGGAGTTCATCAATACCAAACCAGTATTATATGAAATGCTGAAGTGTATTCTCTAAGAAGAGGAAGAAGAAGAAAAAGGTAAAGATAAAAAACAACAACAAATACATATCTATCAAAAAGTGAATCTAAAAATCAAATTAACAAAAAACCTGATGAAACAGAACAAACTGGTGAATGTACTAGAATCAGGGGCATAGAAAGGGAGCAGACTGACAATTCTTGGGGGGAAGAATGTGTGTGGGGTGTGGGAAGAGATTGGACAAAGAGCTTACATCTATTGATGAGGTTGGCGGCAGGGGATGGCCTGGAGTGGGATGGGAACTGGGTAGAGGAAGCTATGGGGGGAAAAAAGGAACAATAATTTGAACAATAAAGATTTTTAAAAAAGGAAGTATAAGCTCACAGATATTGAGTAATATAACCAAACCTATAAAGACTATCACAAGAAATAACAGGTAAATCTCTCTTCAATAACAAAATATTAGCAAATTGGTCCAGAAATATAGAGAAAACATATTATATCCTGACCAAATTGAATTTAGATAGGAAATGAAGTTGGTTTGTTCAGAAATTAGCCAATGCAATTTTGACCAAATTAACACAATAATGGAGAAAAGTCATATGATCAGCTCAGTAGATGAAGTACAGCATTTGATAAGAGTTTATATCTTATCATGATTTAAAACACACACACACACCTCTCAGCTACCTAGGAATAAAAGGAAACTTTCTTATTCAGATAACAAGAATTTGCAAAAATTAATAAAAATTTATAGTAAACATGTGAAATTTTGAAAAATTTCCTGATAAAATCAAGAAGCAGATCAATGATACTCCTAATGCCACTTCTCTCTAACTTTGTAATGGAAATTCTAACTGGGAAATAATTCAAGGGGGAAAAATAGGCAAAATGAATGGGAAGAAAAATAAAATTCTCATTATTTGCAGATGACACAACTGTAAACTCAAAAAGTTCATAAGATTCCATAGATGTGTGATTCCCAAATTAGGTGAATTTGGTAAGGTCATTGGATACAAGGTCTGTGGTCAATTGAAGCAAACAATTAGAAAGTGGAAATTAAAAATACTATTTGGAATAAACATCAAATATATATTATGTACTAGAGGCCCGGTGCACAGGATTTGTACACTCAGGTGGGGGGAGGACCCTCAGCCCAGCCTTCACCTACCTGCTCACAGTCCAGGAGCCCATGGGGGATGTCCAGCTGATAAGCCAGCAGTGGAACACAGTGCTTCGACAGAGGCAGGAGAGGCTCCTGCCACTGCCCGTTAGCTCACTAGCTGTAAGCCTGGCTTCTAGGCTTCTGGCTGAGCAGTACACTCCCTATGGGAGCACTCTGACCACCAGGAGGCAGCTCCTGCATTGAAGGTCTGTCCCCTGGTGGTCAGTGCTTGTCATAGTGACCCATCGTTCTGCCGTTTGGTAGATTTGCATATTAGCCTTTTATTATATAGGACTAGAGGCCCAGTGCATGGAATTTGTGCACGGAGGGGGGTGTCCTTCAGCCCAGCCTGCTCTGGCCTACCTGGATCGGGCCTAAATGGGCAGTCAGACATCCCTCTCACAATCCAGTACTGCTTCTGCCTGCCAGCCTGATCATCCCCCTAACCATTTTCCTGCCAGCCTGATTGATGCCTAATTGATCCCCTGCCAGCCTGTTTGCCCTAACTGTCCTCCCCTGCAGGCCTGGATTCCTCCCAACTGCCCTTCCGTAAAGGTCTGGTTACTCTCAACTTCCCTCCTCTGCTGGCCTGGTCACCCATAATTGCCCTTCCCTTCAGGCTTGATCACCCATAACTTCCTTTCCTTGCAGGCCTGGTCCCTGCCAACTGCCCTCCCCTACTGGCCATCTTGTGTCCACATGAGGGCAGGATCTTTTGACCACATGAGAGCAATCATCTTGTGTGTTGGAGGGATGGTCAATCTGCATATTTACTCTTTTATTAGATAGGATAGAGGCCTGGTGCACGGGGGGTGGAGGGGCCTGGTTTGCCCTGAAGGGTATCCTGGATCAGAGTGTGTGTTTCCTTGGGGTGTAGGGTGGCCTGGGCAAGGGGCCTGTGATGGTTTGCACGCCAGCCACGCCCCCCAGCCACCCAAGCTGGGGGGTAGGGGTGGGGGAGGCCCTGGTATCTGGAATTTATTTATCTTCTATAACTGAAACTTTGTAGCCTCGAGAGGAGCCAAGCCTCCTGCTGGCTCCAGGACAGCAGCCATGGAAACTTTGTTGCCTTAAGTGGATGCCTCCACAGGCCAGCATGTGCAGAAAGCTTGGCTTTCTCCATCGCCAGGGGCAATCCATGCCTCCCTCCTGTTTCTCTGTGGCCAGAGCCACCTTGGTTGGTTTAATTCTCATACTCGCTCTGATGGGCTGATGAGCGTGGCTTGTGGGTGTAGCGGAGGTATGGTCAATTTGCATATTACTCTTTTATTAGATAGGATAAGTTTAAAGAAAGACATGCAAAACCTTTATGTTCGATCTGCCTCTTCACTGAGGTACGTGACCCTTGTTTTCCGCTAAGTCAGGTGTGCTCAAGAGAGAGCCTCTCTAGTTCTATTACACTAATGGTAATACCTTCAGTTTTCTCCCAAAGTAGGGAGCTGTAGTCACTAAAGTGGGGCTGGTAGCTGCTTTCAGTCCTCTCCTTTTCAGCCCCATCCTTTCCCTCACATGCTTGAATTTTCTGATTTTTTCCAAATTCAGAGCTTTTCTGTGTTTCTGAGGTGCAGATTGGCTTGTTTCTTTGGTAACTTCTCTCTCTTCATGTTTAGTTCTTCGCTCTCTCTGAATTATTAAGTTGGCTATCACTCCTATTTTCCAAAGTCTTGTTGATATCATTGTCTGATCATCTTCTCTCTCCTTTTTGTCCTTATGGATTCACACTTAAAAAAAAGAATCCTTTAACTGTCATTTTACTAGGATTCAAGGAATGCATGAACTTAATATGCCATGTTTAACCAGAAGTTCCACATGAAGTTAGAAAAAGCAAAATTACTAGGCAGTGTTTGTTCTGTTTGATCCGTATACACGCCACTGCATACTCTGGCACGGTTCTTTTGGCTTCTCTCTCCCAGGCTTTCTGAGTTTGCTGCTGCTGGACAGGGTGGTCTCTGGGGCTGAAGCCAGCCTTGAAAGCCTGTCTTGATATTGTGTCCCAGAAGATGTCCTAAGCCACAAGGACCCGGAGTTGACTGACAGGAAGGAGACTGCAATCCCCGAGTCCTCAATCCCCCCACTTTATGCCTGAGGTTGTCTTTGGGGACTTGAAAGAACAGAGTAACTTGAGCAATGCCATTAATTAAAGCATATGCTAATTGATTGGATAATCCCTAGGTAGCTTAACTTGAGGAAGTGGAGGGATAAAGGAAACGGGAATAGAGGCAGGAATCTAGATAGAAAACACTCTTCTCTTAAGCTCAGCCCAACTCCCAAGTACCTGATAAAAAAAGTTTTTCTTATCCTGTTCCTTGCTGAGTGAATGGCTCTCCTCCCTACACTCTCCTTGCCTTTCTTCTATTGTGTCTTTTAGAGGTTGTGGAGTGCAGGGAGCAAGTGTGGGGACATCTGCCTTCAAATTATACTTTCGCCACTTATTCGCTCTATGACTGTGGGCAAGTTACTTTACCTTGCTATGCCTCAGTTTTCTTATCTTTAAACTGGGTCAGTAATATTGCCCACCTCCTACGTTTTTTTGTGAGAATTAAACATATTAGTATATAATAGTACTTAGAACTACGCACTCTGTGCACATTAGCTGTTAGTATATGTGCTCATCTCTGCAAATGAAATTGAAAGACAGTCATTATACTCAAGAGCTCCCCATCTACATGAATAGGCAAGGTAGACTTGCATTTGAGAGCACAGGATGCTAAGAGGGCAAAGAGGGACAGTCACTAAGTCAGTGGAGATTGGTGACTGGTGGTTGTGGGAGGGGAGTGTGGAAGGTACATCTGGGAAATTATCCTAGAGCAGGTAGTGGTCCTTGTGTTGAACCACAGAAGGAAGAGTCGAGTTGGCCATTACCAGATGTAAGTACTTAAGGCAGGAACTTATCCCGAGTACCTAGAAGAGTGCCTGACACATAATAAGTGCTCAATAAATACTTATTGAGTGAGTAAGTGAGTGATAACTTTCAAGGGTGGCCTAGGGAAGTAGAGAATTCCAGACAGAAGACACAGTGTGTGCGAAAGAACAGTGTTCAGAGAGTACATGTGGGAAGTATAAGGGCATAATATGGCGGTAGCTCAGGATCTGTGTCAAAGAGTAGATCAGAGAGGAGGCAGACCCAGGACCAACAAAAATTCAGAAGATGCGATTCACAAGACACAAAACCAATGAACTCTTTTCAATGGTGTGTGGGCCCCAAACTTTCAATTTCGTAGACACAATGTATCAGTTGCATTAACAATCCAAAATTATATCAATCAAATTTACATTTTTATAATGCTTCCCACTCTACAAAACAATGAAAAACTTTAACAATTATTACTTAAGAATCACAATACCTTGTGATTTTGGTGATATTCCCATCTTACGAATAGATGCTTCACTGATTTTGTGGTTGCAGAAACATAAAGTCATAATATGCTGAGTAGTTTAAAAATAAACAACCCTGTAGTTATCACCTACATTAAGCAATAGAAACTTTAACATTGAAGAACTGGGAGATAGTAAATTTTTCCAGTCTGGATGCCTGGTAAGCCAAATACTTTTGTTTTTGCTCTGTTGGTTATTTCTCTGACCACTTAACAGCCTCATGTGCAGGTTTATCTGTGTTTGTTCTAACGTACAGAACAGAGTTAATGAGCTTGTTATTACTTCCGGAAGGTTCCTATCCGGAGTCATGGAATTTCAGAGTAGAAAAGAAAAGAACCAATATTTCTTTACTCAATTGTTGCAGAAGCCTCCTAATTTGTTTCCCTGCCACCACACTTTACCTGTCCCACTTTCCACATGGATCAGACTTGGGTTCCCTAGAACAAGAGCCTGAGCTGGGTTTGGGATGCTGGTTTTCTGAGAGAGTGATATTTGGAGAGAGTGTTCTTGAGAGGAGGGGTATAATGGGAGCAGGACATGGTGGTGGTGGTGGAGGCGGGGCATTGTGCAAGGACATAGTCTCAGGTAGAGCTCAGTTTCAGCCTGATCGGATGGATGTATGCTCTGGAGTGGAAACCACACCACACAGGTGGTCCGGCCTTGAGGCAAAGGGGCAGTCCTTTGTACCCTGTGCCAACCAGTCATTGGCTTTGGGTTCCCCAGGCCAGTGGAAACTGGGCTAAGGGCAGTTCTTCAAAGTAGGGGGTAGCTGTGAGCTTTATAGCCCTCCCTCCCAGCCCTGGAGGATGGGTGCTGTGCTGTGCTAGGAAAGACCATCCGGGCTGCGCATCAGCTGCACATTATGCTAGATAAACCTAAAACACATATTTGATGCTGGCAGCTTGTGAATTCACTTGCCTAGGAGCATATATCTAGTGCTTTGCCGATATAGCCTGCCTGCATTCTGTAAAGTTTAGCCCAGCTTATATGATATTGGTTTGGAAATTTGCCCCAAACTATATAGCTTATAGTTAATGAGATTTTTTGGGGTGTAGCAACTCCCCCCCTCCAAACATTTCTCACAGTTTATGCATGCTGGTGGTAAGACACTCTGGGACTGACCTGCTGGAACTGGATACAGTGGTACCTCGAGATATGAGTTTAACTCGTTCCATAACCTTGAGGCGTGGGAAACTATGAGGCGCTCAAGTCTCGGTAAACTGGTGGGTCGTGTGCAGCCGGCCGGTCCTCGAGATTACTCCTATCTCAAATGTTGCTCGTATTTCAAAGCAAAAATCACTCGCTCTACAGCTCGTATCTCAAAAATCTCGTATGTTAGGGCACTCGTATCTCGAGGTACCACTGTAGTTATAGCACAAACTCTGGAGGAGGGTAACCTGTCAATGCCCAAAAGACCCCGATGAGTTGGATGCAACAACTGGGTCTCCAGAAAATGGCATTCTTATAGTCAGGTGGATAATAGGATAATTCTGGGAAATGACACAAAGGGCCCAGGCATCACCCCAAACTCTGGCTCTGTGTTAACACAACCTATCTAAACCCTATTCACTGAAAGCCATGGCCTTGAGATACTCTCTGTCTTAGTCAGGGTTGGTTCCAGGACTGCGTGGAGCTGGGCCTCAGAGACTTTGTTGACTAGGACTGGGTGGAGGTAGGGACTAAGGGAACTAAACTTTGAAACAAATCTTTAGTAAAAGATAGTACTTTCAATTAAGAAGCTCAAGTGAAGATCTGGTTTCCAAGGGGATCTGTATTATTTTGTTACAAACTAGTTTTTGCTTCATTTTTTGAGAATTAAGCTTTTTTTCTAAAGTCGTTGGATGGTTTGATGATCTTCATCGCAATTACAGATGCAATCTGGAAGCTGGCGCCAGATGAAAGGAGCTGTCCCTATGGTCTGTATCCCCGTGTGCTTTCACTGACTGGCAAATACGGCACAGAGAACTCCAGCCACAGTGATTGCTCAGCCGAGTAGATCAAATCTCATTTCTAAAAGCTGTTTTCTCTCAGAGTTAAAACGTTCGTTCCTGACTCATTCTGATCAGTGGGGCATCGAGTTGTAAGGAACAGTTTGGAAATTATTTTATCGATTTTTTTCTTTTTTCTTTACCAAAGGTGAGAGTGAATTTCTCTTCCCTGAGAGTTGTTTAGATACGCTGAAACGAAGGACACTGGGAGGTTTGGGGAGAGTGGATTTAGAGCATCACAGCGTGACTCTGCTGCCCTGGCACACGAACACTGGGGAAACTGCCTTGTGGAACAGAAGAGCAACTTGACCGTCTAAAGGGCAAAGTGCACTTTTCTCTATGGCCATGGCTGCAATGATCGCTGGAGATTTTAACAGAAGTCCCCAGAACCGCACGGGCTCCCTTGAAATCACGGTGTGAGATCGCCAAGGCTGCTCTTTTGGCTCCAGTTCTTTGGAATTGTCTGGTTCAGAATCATCCTTTCCTCTCTGGCCCCCAGTCTTGCATCAGGAGGGAGAATGAGCAGAGTTGATTCATGAAGAAAGCTTTCCTCAGTACGCACAAGAGGGAGGTGTAGGCGAGGAGCTTTATTTTCCTTCAGTTTTTTCTTCCTCGGGATTCACTGCATTTGCACTTTTAAGTTGTTTTAAAAGTTAACAGTGAAAATAAGTATTAAAGTGGAATTCAAACAGAGGCATACTGCCTAGCACTTCGGTATTCATACTTCACCACGAAGCTGCACTAACTCCTCCTCTCACTGGTGGTGAAGAGACACCAAATCAGTGAGCCTGCTGTGGGGGCCTGGCTTCATGATACCACAGGACTTTCAGCTCCAAGCCAGAGCCTTCTTATGGGGCCACCATGGTGATCAGAATAGGCTGTCAGAGCCTGCAATCCCAAAGAGACTCATTTTTTTTTAAAAAAAATATATTTTATTGATTTTTTACAGAGAGGAAGGGAGAGAGAGATAGAAAGTCAAACATCGATGAGAGAGAGAGACACCGATCAGCCGCCTCCTGCACGCTCCACTGTGGAGATGTGAAGAGGCTCATTTTTGACTATACTTCCACACGTAATATGCCCTGTTCACTGAGAACAGATGGTAGAGGACAACACTTAAATGTAAGAGGAAGATGCACATTGGCCTGCAAATGTACTTCATCATCATGCTAGAAGGAAGATACTTGGTTATCACATTGGACTTGGAGATTGCCTCTTGCCTCTTTTAATTGCAGCTGCTTGGACCTCAGAGTTCTGGAGGTGGTAGACACCCTGGAATTAAGGTTGAAAGAAGAAAGAAGTACCCCGCTTTCTATCCCCTGGGTGCTCAGCCCATGAGCCCCACAAGGGCATCTGTCTCTTCAGTGCTATAAAAATGTTAAGATGTTAGAGACGTACTCAGGATCAGTTAATTCTGTTAACTTGTGTTTGATGTGGCCTGTTAAAATTGATGAGCACCGCCTATGCCTCACATGTAGGTAGAGACATAAAGATGATAAAGCGGTAGTTCTCAATCCTGAATGCACATTAGAATCACTCATAAAGCATAGCAATGCCCGGGCCCTACTTCAAACCAATTAAATCAGCATCTCTGGGTGTGAGGGCCAAGAATCATTCTGTTTCCAAAGCTCTCCAGGTGGTTCTGTATCCAGGACTGAGAACCACTGGATGAAAGCTAAGTCAGCTGTGAAACTTTGCTCATAACTATGCCCTTAGTAAACTAGGATACATGTAGGAGCTTAAGCATTCGTGTGCAATTCAATTGACCAGCTTGGATGAGGTCTTGGTGGCAGCGGTCAGGTTACCCATAATGATAGCTTTGTGGAAGCAACGTCAGGGAAAAGTTGGGAATAAAGGACAAAATGATTATCTGGGAGACAGTGTACAGTGGCTTTGAACTCTGGTGAATAACTGGCTGAGACTATGCAGGGGATGGTATTAGATGGCTCTAGTTTCAGCAAGATGGTAGCATTGGTGGTGTTACTGTGTGATCATTTAGAAGTGTACAGGTGTAGGCATATAAGAGTGTAGCAGCTGTTAGAATTATGGCAGCCTCATTGAGCAAGATCTCAGGCCTTGGAGACAAAGGTCAGTGGCAGCAGCAGCAGCCCCAGGCCAAGACCAGTGGATATGGAGCTAGAAAGGGTTAGAAAGCACAGGCCTCATAGGTTTCCATGCAGGTCAGACAGGTATAAAGACTTCTGTCCTGCTGAAACTGGTTTGACTCAGTGGATAGAGCGTCGGCCTGCAGACTGAAGGGTCCCAGGTTCGATTCCAGTCAGGGGCATGTACCTTGGTTGCGGGCATATCCCCAGTAGAGGGCATGCAGGAGGCGGCTGATCATCTCTCTCTCATCGATATTTCTAGCTTTCTATCCCTTTCCCTTCCTCTCTGAGAAAGATCAATAAAATATATATATAAAAAAGACTTCTGTTCTATCAGAATCTGGATGCTGTATTTGCTTTTAACTGCTTTAGAAAATCATCTATTAGGAGCATTTAAAATTGCATATGAAAGCTTATACAATGATAACAAGTGGAGGACATTATAGAGGGAATGGTATTCAAAATGTTTGCTTGCAAGCTCTTCATATTTTATTTATGTGCAACCTCTGTACTATCCTTCCCCAACCCCCAACAAAATAACAATGCATTGTAATTTTCCCAGAATTACTGTCTCGGCTCTAGGAGAAGGCAGACTTCTGGAAGACTCCTAGAGGGAAAACAGAAGTAAAAAAAGCTATTCTTGAATCTAGACCTTGTATCTTATGGAATCCACATTTGTTCAAACAATTGCACAGGAGCTGGAACAGAGTACAGAGATGTGGCTGGGTTTCTTCTGCTATGAATGGAGACTGGCCATTCAAGCACTTGCTATGCTTGGAAACTTCTAGATCTAAGAGGTCAAGGCGAGCCCCATTGCCATTTCGTGGCATGGTCCCATTTCCCATCACCACATCACCATAGCTTAGTGGGTATTCCTTAATGGACTCCAGTCCTTGCCCTCAAAGAGCCCACAATCAAGTGAAGTGGATAGAAAGTGTACACAGCTGTCTACAGGACAATGCAAGTTTGTACAGTGAGGTAATGCTTCCTCAGAGTAATGCATCCTCACCATGTTGTTATGAGAATTAGTTAGCTAACATAAGTATATGTCAATAACAGTTAAGGTATATTCAGTATATTAAACTATCTTTTAGCTGTATTGCCACATTTTTCATATCAGAACCTCATTGTCTAATGTAAAATCACCTGCACTTCAGAAACGAGGTGAAACCTACAGGAACAAAGTTTTTGAGCTTTATGCCAAAAGGCTGCCATTACAATATTTATATATATTCTGGTTTAACTAGCCCCTTAACTGCGGTCTTCTTCCATGCCTACCTCCTCTAAGCAAAATGATGAGACTAACTTTGACATATGGAAGGATTTCTGCGGTGAAATTTATTCTAGAGCAGAAAAACAAAACATAATTTGCAAATGCTGTCAAGGAAATGTTGCTTTCCAAAGGCTACGAGCAGAACAGCGTGAATCAGTGTGTGAGGATTGTCTTATGCCTGTGAGTGAGAGGACCATGATGATGAGTGTGTCAGGTACTCTACCTGTGTTCCCCACCTGAATCTTTTTCTCTGATACTCTTATACCGCAGCATTGTCACCTTGAAATTCTCGAGAAACAAATTTTCCAGGAACCAAATTTCTACACCTCTGTCTCCCATTATTTGTAAATAGGATGACACCTGGCCATGCTTTCCCAAGAGCAGTCTGTTTTTGGATGCTCTGCTGAATAGCCTTGAGGGCATCCTTAGAGAAAATGTTTAAATTATGAAGACCATCTCATTTCCCCTGCAGACTCTTCTCGGGTGAATCTTTTCACAGGCGTACTGAGTGGGAAATGGCATTGGAGCAAAGGAGAAGCGATGATGCTTTTATCTCACAGCACTTACAGAGAGATGGACAACATGTGTGGGAAATGGGTCATTGCATTGGTGCTGTACAGAAGCACTGAAACAAGGACCAGATACACTGAAGAACAATTTTGCTATAAAATACACAAGAAGCAGGATAGTATAATGGAGAGCAACGTAGATTTTGAAGTCTGACAAAATTAGCTCTGTCACTTTCTAGTTGCATGGTTTAGGGTGAGTTACTTAACCTCTCTATGCTGTGATTTCCTTAGCTGTAAAATGGGGGGTAATAACAGTACCTACCTCAGAATTGTTATAAGGATTAGGTGTAATAATGCATGGAAAGGGCTTTTGCACAGAGCACAGTGCATTGTAAGCACTTGAAAAATGTGGATCAAGTTCCACTGAAGATAGTGAGGATGGAGCATTTGCTTTGCCAACTGATAAAATAAGTACTGTCATTTCTGTAGCCAGATGGGAGGTTATAATGCATAAATATTCATATATGACTGCAGCAGAGTATTCATCTCCTGGCTTAAATGTGTTTTTTATGACATCATGAAGTTGGGAACTCTCCAAATGATGTATAGATGCACAGAAAATGTTTCAAACATGTAAAGCTACTGGTCATTCACTTGAAGCTATCTTCCCTAAGTCAGATGAAAACATCATCAAGGGTGAAATAGAAATAAAAAGTTCTGTTAAACAAACAAACAAACAACTTAGTGGCTTCTTAGAAACATAATTTTAATTTTGTCAAATTAATACATATGTAGGATTTTAAAAAGTAACTAATGCTACAAAGTTTATGTGGAAAAGCTGTAGGTCCCTGTTCACTCCATTTACCTTAGAACTCCACTCACCATAAGCAAAGACTTGTCAAGGAAGCTCTTTACTTTTAATTTTTCTATTTATCTCCTGTTTCTAGTATCATGCAATATATTGCTCTTAGAGAGTTTTCAATGTTGTATATTATCTTTTGACTTTACTTCCTCAAATGTCTGGTGATTATTGGCCAGTTATTTATATTGAGACCCTAGAGCAGGAATAGGAAATGTCTGGCCTGTGAGCTGTATAAGGCCTGAGAAATCATTTGGTCTGGCTCTGCCAAGGCCTTAAGAATGAGTTAATTAAATGTTTAACCAAATACAGCAGACTAATTTTTAAGTTGGTAATTTTGTATGGCCTGTGAATGACGTTATAAATATCTAACTAGCCCTTGGTAGAAAAATGGTTCCCAACCCCTGCCCTAGAGAGTGAACTGAATTTCCAAAGGAGGGGAAAGAAAACTTTGTGGATACTGTTTTGTCTTTGTGAGCCTGTGTCTTTTTATTCCTGTGTTGTTGTTTTTTAACTTAAATTTTAGTGAGGTTTGTGATAGAGTCAGAAATAAATGCCAAGATTCCATCTACCTGGAAAATGCCACCCAGAACTTGTCAATAATAGCCTTTTAGAGGCTACAATGTAAAGAAACAACCAGTTTCTCTAGAAATGAGAATTTAGTTAGAGTGAGGAGAGTGGATTTCAGTTTCCATACTATATACTTTTAAATATGTGTGTGTACTTGTATTTATATATCGATACTAATAATCTGTACTAATAAAAGGATAATTAATACGAGTGCTCTAACATACGAGATTTTTGAGATACGAGCTGTTGAGCGAGCCATTTTTGCTTTGAAATAGAAGCAACATTTGAGATAGGAGAAATCGCGCGTGGATCGGCTGGCTGCACACGACTCACCAGTTTAACCGAGACTCGAGCATCTCATAGTTTCCCACGCCTCAAGGTTACGGAACGAACTAAATTTGTATCTAGAGGTACCACTGTATGCCAATTTGACTAGATAGACCAAACATCTTTCAGACATCCTTCTGGACAAAGCCACAGTGGCAGGGGTGAGGCAGAGTTGGTTAGGGGCGATCAGGCAGGCAGGGGAGCAGTTAGGTGCATCAGGCAGGCACACAGAGTGATTAGGGGTAATTAGGCAGGCAGACAGGTGAACAGTTAGGAGCCAGCTGTCCTGGATTAGCAGAGATCAGGCCTAAATTAGACATCCCCCGAGGGATCCCAATTGGAGAGGGTACAGGCTGGGCTGAGGGACCACCCTCCATGCATGAATTTCGTGCACCAGGCCTCTAGTATATATATATAAATTTAAATATGTATATTTATGTTTAAGTCCAACCTTTCATGATAAAAATGAGAACACTTAAAGCAATTTAGTAATTTGCAGTAGTTGTTGCTCAAAAATTACACTTACTAGTATAGCTGGGGATAGGATTTTCATTAGGATAGAAATTTCCATTATTTCAGTCCCATTTGAATTCTTCAAAGTTCTGAGGAAGCTTTCTTTTAGGTTATTTTCTGCCAGCTTAACGTGGCCTTGTGTTGTTAAAAAAGGATTTTACTCCATTGGAATAAAAATTGATCGGGTCCTTGAAATGAAAACAATATTTTGTATGATGACGTCTTCTGGACTCTAACTACATTCTAACAATAGAATGACTGAGTAGATATTTTAAAAATACTGAAGGAAATTAAAGTTAAAGCTTTGAGTAAGACATGAGAAATCGTTTATATTTATCTGCTACAGATGTCTTGAGTATAAGAGTGAAAGGCATAAAGGCAGTAATATCTGCTGCAGTAACTCACTAAAAACCCACAGCAGGTGAGAGTCAAAGCCAGTATTTGGAGCCCAGTAGGTCCATCTTGGTTTTAGCCATCACAGGAAACATAGGAACCGAGCACATCAAAGCAAATCTGAGAGATCAGAGGACACCACTCTGCCTGGGATGTGAAAGGGACATCTAGACTGAGTTAACAGTTTATTCCTCTCAGGCGCAGGGTTTACTTATGATTCTTCATAGGCCTCTGAATTTTAAAATGAATGTGTGTTTTTGTAGGTGGTAAAACTTGCTGGCACTCTTCCTGCTCCTCATTGTACATAAAGATATTCTTTTTTTAAAAAAATGTATTTTATTGATTTTTTACAGAGAGGAAGGGAGAGGGATAGGAAGTCAGAAACATGGATGAGAGAGAGACATCGATCTGCTGCCTCCTGCACACCCCACACTGGAGATGTGCCCGCAGCAAGGTACAACTCCCCGACCGGAATAGAACCTGGGACCTTTCTTTCCGCAGGCCGACGCTCTATCCACTGAGCCAAATCTGTCTCGGCCATAAAGATATTCTTGATTTCCATGTGAGGAATTACTCTCTACTCAGAAACTTAAAATCACTGCACAATGAAGTTACAGTGACCAAGTCAGCATGGCATTAAAATAAGGATAGATTTGTATTTCATTGGCACAGAATTGAGAGGCCAGGAACGGATCATCCTTAAATGGTCGATTGATTTTTAAGAAATGTGTCAAAGTAATTCAGTGGTGAAAGGATAGCCTTTCACTCTATGGTGTTGGAACAATTGGTTATTCTTTCTGTCACTCTTCATTTTCCTTGTTCCATATAATAAAGCTATTCTTGATTTCCATAAGAGGAATGACTACTTAGAAACTTAAAATTATGGACCACGGTGAAATTAAATTATAAATCAACACAGAGGAATTTGAAAAACTCCCAAAAATGTGAAAACATAAAACAACACACTTCTAAATAATCTGCAGATTAAAGAAGTAATCACATGGGAAATTAGAATATATTTATAACTGAATGAAAAATGAAAATGTAGTATACCAAAATTAGTGAAATGCCAGTAAAGCAATAATTAAAAGGAAATTAATAGCTTTAAATGCTTTCATTATAGGAGAAGAAAGGGCTAAAATCAATGATCTAAACTTCCAACTTAGGAAATAAAGGCATCTTTCATTCTGAGGGGGGATCTCTTGTAGACAGCATATATATGGGTCTTGTTTTCTTTTTCATTGAGCTATCTATGTCTTTTGATTGGAACTTTTAATCTATTTACATTTAAAATGATTATGATAGGTACATATTTACTGCCATTTTATTTTTATAGCTATGTTCTTCTTTCTTCCCTCTTTCCCTCCCTTGCTCCTCCTCTCTTTCTGATTCTAAAATTTATGTGAAATAACAAAGGATCTAGAAAACCCAAAACAATTAAAAACAAACAGAAGGACTTACTTTCCCTGATTTCAAGAAATTGCCCTAAAAGTTATAGTGATCGAGTCAGTATCCTATTGGCATGGGATATACTTGTAGATCTTTGGCACAAAATTGAGAGTTCTAGAACAGATTACCCTTATGTGGCCAGTTGATTTTAAATAAAGGTGTCAGAGTAATTCAGTGATGAAAGAATAATTTTTTCAATATGTGTTGCTAGAACAATTAGTTATTTATATGGAAAAATGAACTTTGACCCTTAACTCAAACCATACACACAAATTAATTAAAAATGAATTAAGAAATATTTAAAATCATCATATTTTTTATAAGGAAACATAAAATCTTTCAGAATTTGGGTTAGGTAAATATTTCTTAGGACAACCTCTCCCCCTCACATAATCCATAAAATTGAAAAATTATAAATTGGATTTCACAAAAATGAAAAACTTTTGCTGATAATAAACCAATTAAGAAAATGAACAAAAAGCTATCCACTGGGAAAATATTTGCAAAATATATATCTGATAAAGGTCATATAAAAATGCAAAGAGCCGAAACCGGTTTGGCTCAGTGGATAGAGCATTGGCCTTCGGACTGAAAGGTCCCAGGTTCGATTCCGGTCAAGGGCATGTATCTTGGTTGCGGGCACATCTCCAGTGGGGTGCATGCAGAAGGCAGCGAGCTGATCAATGTCTCTCTTTCATTGATGTTTCTAACTTTCTATCCCTCTCCCTTCCTCTCTGTAAAAAAATCAATAAAATATATTTTTTAAAAAAGTGCAAAGAACATTTATAACTTAATACATGAAGCAAACAATTTTAAAAATGGACAAATTATTCAAATAGACATCTTATAAGAGAATATGTAGAAATGGCCAGCAAGCCTATAAAAGATGCTCAATATCAGTAGTTATTAGGGAAATGCAAATAGACCCTTAGACTCCCAAGAGTAGCTGAAAGATTTACAATAGTAAAGTGTTGAACATAATGTAGAACAACTGAAATTTTCATTGCTGGTGGAAATGAAAAAATGAAACAGCTTTCATCAAAACAGCTCCGAACAAAATAGAAACAGAGTATGGATACATGGAGCTGACTGAGCTGTCAGAGGGGAGAGGGAGGGAGTAACTGGATGAAAGAAGGTGGAGTGATTAGCCAAAGAACATATATGCACGCCACATAGATATAGACAAGGGTGTAGTGATTGCCAGAGGGAAAGGGGGAGGAGGTTTGGTGAAGATGGGGACATCAGTAATAATGTCAACTGTTGTGTCCCACGTTTGGGCTCCGGTTTGTAGTAAACCCCTTTCATGTGCCACACGGTTCAGGGTTCAGGCTCTGGAGGAGGCCGCATGCAAATGTTAAGAGAATAGAAAATATTAATTTGGAAATATTGGGGGCCAGGTGGGAGCCGAACTCAAGGCGTAGGACCTCACCTTGCTCCTGCCTAGGGATCCCTTTTATTAAGACTATGGGATACACCCATAGCCTTTAGGTAGGCAATTCCAATAATAGCCAATCAGCAAGAATTTACATAAAACTAGAAGGTGGAAGTTGCTTTAGCTACCATTGTTTCAACTAAACAGTGGGTGGAGGCTCTGACCTTTCAGAGCTTCAAGGTTGACCAGCCTTCTGGGTTCCTTGTCCGCACCTCTCTGCTAGTGAAGACAATGGGCAGCTTCCAACAGTCAACAATACAAATAAAGTTAAAAAACAGCTTGGGGGAGACAACCAAGATGGTGGCATAGGTAAACACCTGAACTTGCTGCTACACACAACCACATCAAAACTACAACAAAAACAAAACAAATATCATCCAGAACCACGGGGAGGCTGGCTGAATGGAAAGTCTACAACTAGAAGGAAAGAGAAAAACTCATTGAGTCGGGTAGGAGGTGCCGAGATGTGAAGTGTGGAGGTATAGAGGCGCATGAGAAAGAGGGTGGCAACTTGGTATGCTCTTGTCTTTTTCAATAGGGAGGGAGATACAAGCTCCCGATTGCTCTGAACTTCAGTTCCAGGTGAGACTCTGGGTATCCAAACTCATATGGAGAGAAACTGGACAGTATGGTATCAGGCTGGAACACGAGGGTGGGTTTCTCTCAGAGGTGCTTGCAGTGATCATTGTTCCTGCACAGTGTGCGGGACACAGAGACCCAGGGGCCTCTTCAGGGCAGGGCTGACAGGCAGCCATTGCTGTTTACTCCACCCTGGTGGTTCCCTGAGACCAGACCCCACCCAATTTACAACCCCACCCAAGGGGTGGGCATTGGCTTTTGCATATGAATGGCCTGGCCTTTTGCAATCTAAAACCTAACAAACTGCAGCTGGGTCAGAGATCCCCAGAGTTTCCAAAAGAAGACCCAAGGCTCCACAGCAGCTTGCAATGCTTCACAGCTGGGCCTCATCCAGGCACCTCAAAACCCCAAACAAAGAGGAAGCATCTGACTATGGCCATACCACCCTGAACACGCCTGATCTCGTCTGATCTCAGAAGCTAAGCAGGGTTGGGCCTGGTTAGTACTTGGATGGAAGACCTCCTGGGAATACCAGGTGCTGTAGGCTTAAAAAAAAAAAAGAGGAGGAATCTACAGATCTCTCTCTAGCTCCTCTGAGTGGCCTCAGGCAGTGGCTGACTTTGCACCTCCTTGGAGATCCAAGAGCCAGTGTATCCAGTGGTCAGAGTGAGACCATCCAGATTACAACTCTTCACATCCATAAGAGACACACTCAGGGGGCAGACTCAGTGAGCACCAAAGCCCCAATGAAGCAGGTCCTGCCCCATTAGGGTGTCTCAAGCATAGAAGTTCTCCCATTGGAGACACAACTGGTTTTCACAGCCAGTTGGCCTGGAGGTGAATTCCTCCCAGTGATACCAACATCAATCAAGGCTTAACTACAACAAGACTGTGCATACAGCTCACAAAAGGGTGCACTGAGAGTGTCCACCTTAGGTAATTTGGGAGACTGAGCCATTATGTCCTATAGGACACCTACCACACAAGGCCACTCAATCAACACAGGAAACAGCCAAAATGTGGAGACAAAGAAACAAGTCACAAATGAAAGAAATGGAGGAAAACAAATGACTGGATATAGAGTTCATAACCACGGTTATAAGGTTACTCAAGAATCTTCTAGAAACCTCTGAGAAATTTCAAGGATATGAAAAAGGACCAATTGGAAATTAAGCATACACTGACTAAAATAAAGAATAATATACAGAGATTCAACAGCAGACTAGAGGATCCCAAGAATCAAGTCAAAGATTTGAAATATGAAGAAGCAAAAAACAGCAGAATACCATGATACTTTAATACAGTTCCTCATGTTGTGGTGACCCCCAACCATAAAATTATTTTCATTACTACTTCATAACTGTAATTTTGCTACTGTTATGAATCATAATGTAAATATCTGTGTTTTCTGATGGTCTTAGGCGACCCACAGGTTGAGAACTGCTGCTGTAGAGCCTAAGACCGGAAAAGCAAAAAGAAAAAAGAATTCAAAAATAGGAAGATAGTGCAAAGAGCCTCTGGGACAACTTCAAGCATACTAACATCCAAATTATAGGGGTGCCAGAAGAAGAGAGAGAGAAAGATACTGAATACCTATATGAAGAAATAATAACAGAAAACTTCTATCTGGTGAAAGAAATAGACTTACAAGCCCAGGAAGTGCAGAGAACCCCAAACCAAAGGAATACAAAGAGGACCACACCAAGACACATCATAATTAAATGCCAAGGGCAAAAGACAAAGAGACTCTTAAAAGCAGCAAGAGAAAACAGTTACCTACAAGGGAGTACCCATACGACTGTCAGCTGATTTCTTAACAGAAACTATGCAGGCCAAATGGGAGTGGCAAGAAATATTCAAAGTGATGAATAGCAAGAACCTACAACCAAGATTACTCTACCCAGCAAAGCTATCATTAAGAATTGAAGGTTAGATAAAGAGATAAAAAAAAAGCTAAAGGAGTTCATCACCACCATACCAGGATTATATGAAATGCTGAAGGTTATTCTTTTAAGAAGAGGAAGAAGAAAAAGGTAAAGATAAAAATTTTGAACAACCAATACATATCAACCAGTGAATCTAAAAATTAAGTGAATAAAAAATCTGGTGAACAGAATAAACTGGTGAATATAATAGAATCAGGGGCATAGAAAGGGGGCAGACTGACAATTCTCAGGGGAAAGGGGGTTTGGGTGGTGCGGGATGAGACTTGACAAAAATCGTACATCTATAGACAAGAACAGTGGTGGGGGTAGAGCAGGGGGTGGGATGGGAACCAGGTAGAGGGAAGCTATGGGGAAAAAAGAGGGACAACTGTAATAATCTGAACAATAAAGATTTATTAAAAAGTAAATAAAAAAAACACAGCTTGGAAGTTGTTTTTTTTTTTTAAATAAAATTTCAATATACATTTACTCTATGACCCAATAATTCTGCTTCCTATCTATCCAAGAAACAAACCATATAATCCCACATGGAGGCTTTATTCCTATTATCTTATAATTAGAAATAAGTCAATACCAACCAACAAAATAGGGAATATCCGTGTAATGGAATAATACTCTGCAATAAAGAGAAACTATGAATACACACAACAACATGAATGAATCTTAAAACCATCATGGTAAATAAGAGACACATGCACTAAAGACTTCATACTGTATAATTCCATTTAGATCAGTGGTTCTCAACCCTTTTAATGCCCTGACCCTTTAATACAGGTCTTAGGCTCTACAGTAGCATTTCTCAACCTGTGGGTCACCTAAGACCATTGGAAAACACAAATATTTACATTACAGTGCATAACAGTAGCAAAATTAACAGTTATGAAGTAGCAACGAAAATAATTTTATGTTTGGGAGTCACCACAACATGAGAAACTGAATTAAAGAGTCGCAACATTAGAAAGGTTGATAACCACTGATTTAGACGGACTTCTGGAAAAGGCAAAACTATGGTTGCAGAAACTATGTTAGTGGTTGCCTAGTGTCCCAGTGCCAGTGATTGACAGCAAATAGGTATAAGAGGACTTTTTAAACTTTTTAAACTACAAACTCAAAGTGGGTGAATTGTAGGTAACTCATACTTCAATAAAGTATTTAAAATATTACAGAAAGCTACTTACACAAATAGTTATTTTAGTTCTACTTGCTTTCCCTCCTTTATGGCGGCAATATGTGGTGGCATGAATTTTTGTGGCTAATTTACAAGACTTTCAATACTTGTGTATATAAACTCTTTGATTGAATTGAGCAAAGCTATCCTGGTGGTATTGGGGTAAAAGTGGAATGAAAACTTACATTCAGACTTGATTATTTTAAGAAACATTGAAAAATAGCTTCGTTTATGTCACAAAAAACCTGTCTGAAATTTTTGTGTAGAATTCTTTCCAGAAAAATGTACATGCTTGTTTATCTGCAGTTTTGTAGATGCTATGGTGCCCTGCTCCCCTCATGCCCTGGTTTAATGTGTTGATGAAGAGAATGATTCCCATCTGTTACTACAAATGGCCACATCTTAAGCTTCTGGAGAATAAATGATGAGAATGTAAATCTTCCTTATTGAACGCCAATGTTTTGGCTACTTTGTGATTATTTTTATTTTTAAAAATTTGATTTTTGTTAATCCTTGCCCAAGGATATTTTTCCATTTATTTTTAGGGAAAGTGAAAGAGAGAGGGAAAGACAAACATAGATGTGAGAGAAACATATCGATTGGTTGCCTTCAGCATGATCCTTGACCAGGGCCTGGGCTGGGGAGAAGCCTGAAGCTGAGGTATGTGCACTTGACTAGAATTAAACCCTGGAACCTTTGGTCCATAGGTCCACTCTGTCCACTGATCCAAACCAGCTAGGGCTGATTGATTATTTTTAGAGACTCTTCCAGAGGTCCAGAGCTCAACAGTGAGAAGAAATAATAAGCTTTTTGATTTGAGCAAAGAAAAGTTGGAATAAAACAGGAGTTGAACTAATGCTAATGAGATATAATAACTTTTGTTTTGACTTCTTTTAGTCTTTTTCTTTCTCTCTCTTTCTATCTTATTCTGTGTCTTTTAGACACATGCACACATGCGTGTGCACACACATACACACGTGTGTACACACATCCATACACCTTCATAACAATTGTGACATTTGGATCCAAAAATGAGGAGAGAACAAGAAGTAAAAAACAAACACTTCCCCCAAAGGCATAACTTTAAATAAATTATTTCCACTTCCAGGATTTTATCCCAAGGAAAAATTAAGTGCATTGACAAAGTTTAAACTGTATGGTTTTCCATCTCATTTTTGTATGTAATAATAAAAAACTATAAACAACCTGTCACTAGGGATTTTACTCAGTAAACTACTGTATGTTTACACAGTGGAATATCATGCAACCATTAAAAACCATGACTGGGAGGGGGTGGGAGCAGGGTAAAGGGGGTCTTGGCCGGGGGAAGGGGACATCTGTAATACTTTCAACAGTAAAGATAAATTGAAAGTAAATAAAAGCAAACAACAGAAAAATACTGTAGGAGATTTACACTACATGGGCAAATGTTATTTTGCTAAGCACAACATTAAGTTTGTTTCCAGGACTGTGGTGGGTCCTGCCAGGTCTACGGTGGAACCAGTAAACAAACAGAAGACAATATGTGTCACTGAGGTGCAACAAGAATTTCCGTACATAGCTATAGAATGGACATATGAGTGCTGGCACCCCTAATGCCATAGATTCTCTACCAGCATCCTGTCCCGTGGGTCTTGTTAGACATACAGAATCTCAGTCCCCAGCCCAGACCTACTTAATCAGAATATGTATGCACATTTGAGTTTGAGAAGCTTGCTCTAACCCGAGTCTGTGCGGGCTGCACCAGCCACCTCACTCGGGGTATCCATGGAGAGCTCCACTAATTCACTTGGACTCTTGGTCTTGTGAACAACTTGTGAACTGCTTGATTTGCTGGTTTGGAAGTCAGTTTTAGTGAAAACAACATTAACGGAGTTCAAGTCACTGTTCTCTCCCATCTCTGAAACAGACCAGCCTTGGTTGTCTGGATTAGCTCATAGGTAATGATTCTAGATTAGCAGTTCCTAAAATGTGTCCACTGGAATGCTGGTTTATTTATTTTCTCAATAACCATTTATGAAACCATACTGCGTACAGGACTAGGGTTACAGCAGGGAACCAAACAAAATCTGCGCTATCATGGGGCGTATGATCTAGTTGTAAAAAGTATGAATAAATTTAAAAGATAAGAGATGAGAGGGATTGTGACCAAATATATTAAATGCAGTTTTTCACATTTTGGTACGTTATGGTGCATTAGAAATTACCACAGGGATGGAGAGGTAGGGTGAGCAGTGGTCTAGGACAGTGGTCGGCAAACTGCGGCTCAAGAGCCACGGTTTGCCGCTCTGTTGACTAATGAGTTTGCCGACCACTGCTTCTAGGATATATGATGCAGCATTTTAAAAATCAGTTTGACAATGGAGCTTCTTTATTAAGGGGATCCTGGCCGGATTCGAGTTCTGCAGAAAATATTTAAAAAAAAATCTAATTCCAAAATCTTTAGTGAGAACTTGTATGCATATATGCATAACCCCTGGACATAGACAATAGGGTAGTGAAAGCCTGAGGCAATGGGTAGGGGTGGGCTAGAAGAGGTCAATGTAATACTTTCAACAACAAAGATTTAAAAAAAATTAAAGCAGAGTTTTCTATGGCTGATACCTTGATTTCAGCTTTTGATATCCTGAGTAGAGAACTCACCCAGGCTGGCCTGGATTTCTGACCTGCAGAACTGTGAGACTGATTTGAGATGCTAATTTATGGAAGTTTGTTACACAGCAATAGAAAACAAAGCTAGAAAGCAACTGTGCCTCTCATTTGATGAATGAAGGAAGGGAACTCATGGTTTCCCTAATGAGCGTCTGAGGCCACTTCTTGAGGTCAGTTCCAACGTGCAGATACAATAGTTTTAACACTCACCTGTGCTTCTGGGAACTTCTCTGGCAGAGTGTTTTCATTACTCATGTGGTGTGCATTAGACACAGCCACTCCCTTCAAAGAGCTCACGAGTCTGAGGAGGGCAGCAGCCAGGTGCACAGAGCCGTCATGTGGAGCGCCGTACACTGAAAGGAGGGGCGGGCTCTGCCTCCTTTTATTGGAAAAATGTATGCTTTCTATTAGGACTTTGGTGATATGTGATATTATGAAACTCTGCAAGGACTTCTAGCATGACTTCATGGGCTTCAGGCTGGAAACAATTGCTCTCTTAATTAATGAGGAGGCCGATACCAGGAGAGGGGTTATGACTTGCTCAAACTCACATTATAGAATAGTTCAGAACCTGTTTGTGAACCCAGGACAGGAGTTCTTGTGGTATACTTCTTTTTTTTTTCTTCCCAAAAAGAAGACAATTCCTTCCCCTTATCTGTAAAACTCTACAAAGGATAGCAGAGGACTGTTAAAATAAAATTTCCACAAACAATTTACTGATCGAGTGGCTTTTATTTAGCAACTCATGAATGGGGAGCATCCGGTCTAGCAGCCAGAAAGGAGCACTGATGAGATATACAAGGTGAGAGGTTTTCAAAGACCAAAGTGAGCAGGAACAAGGAAGTTACACGGGGGCATTTGTTGAGTGGTTACAGCAAGACTACTTTCTTAAGCAGGTCAGGTGACTTATGCTGAGTAGCTAAGTGCTGATGCGTTGCCCTGGGCTTGCCTTTTGTGAGAGAGCTGAGCATAGAAACTTAGTTAAGTTTTGGTGCTGACTTGGGGCTTAGCATGTGCAACTCCCTCCTAAGTCCAGAATTATTCTCTTTCAAGGAAGAGAAACTCATCCAAACAAGCTTAAGTCTGAGGACAGTGGTCAGCAAAATGGAGCCACGGTTTGCCACTCCGTTGACTAATGAGTTTGCTGACTGCTGTCC
>PVJN01015916.1:0-43406 GCA_004026805.1 Lasiurus borealis
CCGATTTCCCGCGCGCTCAGTCTATTACCAATTTAACTCTCCCGAGTTCCCTTTCACTCTCTCCCTTTTGCTCTTGTTCCCTCGCTCATTCAATTACAGTTACTTTGATCGGGTCCTGGGTGGACGTTCGGTGCAGCGCGAAGCAAAATTGAGTTGTTGTTTCAAAGCCACCTGCCTCTGCAGACGTTTGCAGTGAAAAGGGTTTGAGCACTCCCGGGCGTGCATTTTGAACCTACGGATGCAGCATTTGTTCGCCTTCCTAGGGCACCCGATCTTCTAATTCCTGCTCAGCAAAGGGCCATTCAGTAGTTAACATACAGCACCCCTGTGGGTCTGATTCTAAGAGTTTTACCAAACATCCCCCCTTACCTCCCACCTCTAGGAATAGGGATAAGCTAGAGTAACCCCAAAGAGAAAACAAAATAGAAATCTGAATCAAGATGGAGGCTTTTTTTTTCCCATATATACAGGATGGGCAAAATTAGGTGTATAGTTCTGAGTACATCAAACAGAGTTTATACTGATATTCTTACGTATTAATTTTTGTCTTGTTTTCCATAGGAACAACTATAACCATGTTTTTTGTCCACCCATGCATATATTGTTTTATATTTATAAAAAATAAATTGATGTAATTCTCCAGAAAATAACTACCACTTATTAGGGATCTACGTTTGTGCTCAAGTACTGATCTTTCTTCCAAACCCTGAAAGTTTATGTATTACTCATTTTTTATCAGATAAAAAAACAAACAGATTTATCAAATGCATTTGGTACTAACCTACAATTCCATCACTCTCAACAGAAGAGCCTGGATTTCACCTTGAACTCCAGGATGGGTTTCCTGGAAACCTCTGCTCTGCTGATATAACCTAGCACTTATGCATCTATATGCCTTACAGATGCCCAGAACATATGGTTTATTTCATTTTACCTGAACTCAGTGCTTTCGAGGCGGGGCAAAGATCCATCCCAAGCATGTCAAACTCGCAGCCTGCAGGGACACATACCTCATTTATTTGGCCCATGTTAGCCTTTGAGTTTGACATGCTTGATCTGCAGTGTTTTACCTGGTATCTTCCCCTTAACTCATCCTGTCTAAACAAACCGGAGGAAGGCAGGTGAGGTCACTGGAATTCTGCTTCACTGAACAACCAAGTTCAGGAGGAAAGCACCCACCACAGCTGTCCCTTTCACACTTCTAACAGAGCCCAGCATGTACGAGTCAACTTAACCTGCTTCCAGAACAGCTACCTTGCTTCCTGCATCCACATTCACTGGAAACATATTTATGTTTATTACATTTTATCCATACCAATAGAAGGGTAATATGCAAATTGGTCAGGGCTCGCTCACAGTAAAGACTGAACAGCAGGCTGCATGGGGTAACCAGGCTGGCAGGGAGGTTAGTGAGGGATGACCAAATGACTGAACAGCAGGCTGGGTGGGGTGACTAGGCTAGCAGAGGGGGTCAGTGAGGGATGACCAGCTGGCAGGGCGGGCGGTTAGGAGCAATCAGGCAGGCTGACAGGTGAGCAGTTAGGAGTCAGCAGTCCTGGATTGTGAGAGGGATGTCTGATTGCCAGTTCAGGCCTGATCTAACCAGCATTCGGACATCCCTGAGGGGTCCCAGATTGTAGAGGGTGCAGGCTGGGCTGAGGACACACTCTCCCCCATGTATGAATTTTGTGCATCAGACCTCTAGTGTGTGTGTATGTGTGTGTGTGTGTGTGTGTGTGTGTGTGTGTGTGTATTTTGAGAGATATCCTATATACATTATCTATCTATAGATATTTGTGATATTGTCTTTATAATAAATTAATATTTTTATCAACTAGACTTTTATTCAGAGTCTATCAAATTCTATCCCAAATCTTGTCCTTTTCAGGGAGACCTAATTCTTGAATATTTGTGTTTTCTATTTTATCTTAAAAATTGCTATGAAATAATTTTTATTATAGTATTTGGTTGTGTTCTATCTTCCTCTATAGTTTCAAAGACTAAATAATAATGTAAGTGATGGGCAGGAACTGGATTATCATGATACTTCTTTTCCTTGTGAAAGTTAGCACAGTGATAAGCTTGTAAAATTTATTTAATATGAATCAAAATTACATAAACATCTTTACTCATGACTAGGTGCCTTTTCATAGACATTTTGTTCTTTATGTCTCCAAATTAGTGCTGAAACAAAGCCAGAACGGGCCATCAATGGTGAGGGACCCTTGGTATTAGCTGGTCTTTCCAAGTGGAGAGTGAACATGGGGTACCCTAACAAAGACTGAGACCATGAGGGACACTGTTGAGTGAGGAAAGGGTACACCCTAGATTCTTTCCTCGGCCTTTCTAAACCGGGGCTCCCCAGAGAATTAAGCCCTGAAGCTTTAAGTGGCATTTATTTTACCCAAATAGTTTTCTTCTTTTCTATACACCTAGTATCGCCTTTGAGTGACTTGAGAAAATAGTCACCTGCCTACTAGTATTTTCCGGATGGTGCAGTATGGATCACTGCAACCGCAGAGTTCAGGAAAGCTAGAATACATTGCTATTACTCTCGCGCTCTCAACACAAATGTGGGGAAGATTATTTGAGCAGCAAATGCTGACCCCCAATTAAGGGACTCGGGGAGAAGGGTACTCATGAGAATTTGTTTCTTTCAGTTTAAGCTCGGTTTTTGAGAATCTCACTCCTAGGAAGGCTACTTGATAGGTCTTTCCATTCCACATTACCTTTAATCCCTATAAAGATATATGCTCACATACTTGGTCCAATAAGGATGGTGAATTCCTTCTCATTGGTCATTGTCAGTGGTGCTGGATTATTGTGAAATAATATAAGGATATTCAGAGAGAAAAGGAAACTTGCTAAGTAAAGAATTAACAGCAGGCAAAGTGTCATAAGACACTATTGGCCTTTAAAAACAACAACAACAAAGTACGTATAGATTAAGACATCCCTAGACAGGCTGTTTTAAAGTGCTCTCTCATTCTGAGAAAAGGTCACAGTTTTGACAGTTAACGGCTATTCCCTCCGCTTGTCACGGCAAATTTACAGGTTTTTATTAGGTGAACTCTGATAAATAATGAAACAATAGCAACAATTGATCCTGGATCCGGAGGAGCCGGGCCTAGTCTCAATTCCAGTTTCTAAATCATCTTTATTAGCCTTATGACTCGAACAATCCCCGCAATTTCTTTGCGTCTCGGTTTCTAGAACTATAAAATACTAATCTCCCGTCTCGGGAGCTCTGGTGCAAGCCGAGAGATGAGCTATAAATAAATGCGACGTGTGCTGTAAAGAAGTAATTATGAAGTCCACCCAGATCTGCCAGTTAAAGAAGACGCATTTTCACTTCTGTGTATTCTGTGCATTATACTGTATCCAGTTCTCATCACACCGGCAAGAAATGAGCCCAAAAACATAAAGCGACTCGCCTGAGCTCAGAAAACAAATACAGAGTCGAACCTCGACCCCTTCCCATCTGCCTGCTTCTAAAGCCTAATAGTTTGTCTAGTCTCTGCCTCCTGTGACTCCCGATGCTGTCTAATCTTTAAAAATGTCTCCATCGCTTTAACTTTTGTGAATCATCTGCATGGAAAAGTAGACGGTGAGGGCCACCGATTGCAATGGAACGGAGGAGGCAGACTCCTGGAACCAGCGAGATCTGTCAATGTCATCTATGTGAATTCCACGCCTTACGTGAAGCTGGCAAACTGGTCCAGACACCTTGGCAGGCGTGAGATTCACTGCCCCGCTAACTCCTCCTGTGCTCCACCGTGCCTGCTACCCCCGAGTTCCTCCTTACATCACTCGCATCATCCCCTCCAGCTGCAATCCAGACCCTTCTCTGAGTCTGGCATCCTCAGAAAGGGAGAACAGCTGGCCTGCATCTCCATGCAATCATGCCTGAGACTAGGAAGGTGGTTATTCAGTCACTCGTCAGCAATTCCAGTCCAGGTCTAGGGACGCACAGACCTGTTTCCTTGGGAAATGACCGAGATAGCCTGTCGAGGGAAATAGGTTTAAAACCTCTTCACACCTAGTAAAATGCTGAGCAGGAAAACGGATGGAGCGGTGAATAGCAGCCTTCCTCGTTATTTTGCCTGCAGCTCAGGTCCTGCAACTGTTTTCCAGCCGAAGCTCACTCCGGAATGGCTAATGATAGGATTTTTTTTCAGAGACTTCGGTGCTGGCTTTATCTGAGTTTGAGATGATGAAGTCAGGAAATCCGAGGGGACGGGGAAGGTGGGAAAGGGGCCAGCGTGACATTTGATCCAAGGGACGTGTGTCTGAAATTAAATTGGGCAGTTAGACTTTGCCGTCCTTAAATCATGAGAGCAAATGAAGGGGAACCTTCTGAAGGTGAAGAAAAAGGAAGAGGAAGGCCGATGCCTTACGGGAATCGCAGGGAGCAGGGACATTTCCCAGAAACCAGCCAGACTGCTGAGCGGCTGCTTGGCACACAGAGTGAGGGGAGAAGGATGGAAAGCGCCCTGTAATTACCTTGCCTCCGTTCTTGAGAGATTGCCTACGTGCCCAGTGGACTGGGGGTGGGTACAGATCCTGGGGTGGGCGGGAAATAGGCTTTGCCTAAATGGAGAGATTTTTAAGGGGGACAGTCCTTCCGGTTAGAAATCAGTGATATGGACAGTTATATGGTTTCATTCATCCTAGCTTTATTTTTTGATATTTAATTTTTTTCGGCATCTGTATATCCCTTATTGGAGAAATAATAATCTTCATGAACAAGTCAGCTGCTGGCATCCTGAAAACCTGATTCTGCAAGAAAAAGAATAGCATTCAGGCTCCTTTGGTGGTTCCTTTTTTTAAAAATATTTTTTATTGATTTTTTTTACAGAGAGGAAGGGAGAGGGATAGAGAGCTAGAAACATTGATGAGAGAAAGACATTGATCAGCTGTCTCCTGCACGTCCCACATTGGGGATGTGCCCGCAACCAAGATGCATGCCCCTGACCGGAATCGAACCCAGGACCCTTCAGTCTGAAGGCCTACGCTCTATCCACTGAGCCAAATCAGTTTTGGATCCTTTTGTGGTTCTTGACAGGTAGAAGAATAGTCAGATCGTTCACTCTTTTTTTTTTTTTCATCCAATCATATCTCAGACAAAATGGGGATAAAACAGAATTCACCTCATAGAGAATAGCATTAAAAAAGTTAGCACATGCATCATAGTTAATGGTGCACAGTAACAACTCAGAGATGTTGTTTATTATTACCTAGTACAGTGGTTGGCAAACTGCAGTTCACAAGCCACATGTGGCTCTTTGGCCCCTTGAGTGTGGCTCTTCCACAAAATACCACCTGTGGGCGCGCACGCACAGTGTGATTGAAACTTCGTGGCCCATGCGTAGAAGTCAGTTTTCGGCTTTCAAAATAAATTTCAATCGTTGTACTATTGATATTTGGCTCTGTTGACTAATGAGTTTGCCGACAACTGACCTAGTATTATTAAACACAGAAAGGCCCATAGGTCTTGAGGAGGACATGTATGAGCACACAAAGCTATGGTTTAATGTGAAAAGTTCTTTAAGACAAAAATCTAGAGCAATAAACACCTAAGTGGTTAGCTTTTCAGGAGGATGGAGAGTTCCAGAAAGAAAAGGGGATGGCTAGTGCTAGTTACAGTCCATTAGGAATATGTTGGTTTTCTGGACATCACACTTGCAAAGAATATTGATGAATGAGATTGTATCCCTGCAAAACAATCCAATAGAAAATAGGTTTTCAAACTCATTTGAATGGGGGAAATACTGAGTGAATTTTACCTGTTTAATTTACAGAGGAGTTAGGCTGAGATATGCCAGTGCCTCCCATGGTTGTCTATGGAATATAAAAGCTTAAAATCAGAGAATAAAATCAGGACCACATGGAGTGGGACATTTCAGTCATTAAATAATTGTTTCTCACAATGAAATATCAGAATATGACTGAGCTGTCTCCAATGGTGTATGGATGACTAAACAAGTGGAGATTGGGAAGCATATTTAGAAATTGGTTTATAAACCTTCCCCAGGGCTTTTTTATACTCAACATGTTATAACTTGATTAAGTACCTTCTTAACCTTGACATTACCATTTCATGATCTTTCAAAGACCACGTGGGCAGAAGAAACACTCACTAAAATAGTCTCTATGCAAATCCATCTACCTGAGGGTAAGTAAAAAGGTTTTACCCAAACTCAATTAAAACTAAATAAATAAAAAATGAACTTCCTCTGATTTTATGCTTTAAATATCAGGAAGACAATTGTCCTTTATGTCACCAGTGGAACTTACAGACGTACTTTACAAAGTCCCTCTGGCATTGTCACCAAATAGTGATAGTGAGCTGTGATACCAGGGAGATATGTTGTTAACTGCAATGAATGAAATGTCAAGGAATGCAAGGAGGGTTTCTGACTGAAGGAAGTAGGGGTAGCTTGTCAACATTTTATAAACAATTACTTGCATGGATCAGATGTACCGCTCAGCACTCATCATTTGTACCCACATCCTTATGAAGAATTTAATTCATCGAGGTTCACTGTGATTGGATAAAACCCAAACTCCTAACCATGATCTGTAATATCTTGAGCTTGCGACTTACATGACTTCTACTATTTTCATTTCCATTGTACTTCAGACATACTCTTGCTGTGTCCTGGTCAAGCCAAGGTCATTTCTTGGTTCATTTGGACTATTTCTTCCCTCTGTTCTTTCCCTAGATCTTTGCATAGTTGTCTCCTCATGAGCATTCAAATCTCAATTTGATATCCTTCCCTGATCATAGATATAAATGTATTGGTGACCAAATTTATCCTTCATTATCACTTTCTATACAAGTACTCCATTTTATTTTCCATAGAAATTGTTTTGTAACTTCTATAATACAAGGACTTAGAATAGTGTTGGGCATATGATGCATTCAATAAAGAATTTATCTCAGATATTTATGTTATCCTCTTCCCTAACTAAAATATACTCTTCATGAAGACTGAGACCCCCTTTTCTCTCATATTACCCAGTGCTAAAACAGTGCTTGAAAGAAAGTGACACCTCAATAATTATTTGTTGGTGGTAGATGTTCACCTGTTTATCACTTTTCATTTAAATGCACTTCTGTAAGTAGATAGTGTGATTTTCCTTTTGCCTGGGTGCTTTTTATTCTTTTTATTTTTTTTTTATTTTTCATTTTATTGATTTTTTTTACAGAGAGGAAGGGAGAAGGATAGAATGTTAGAAACATCGATGAGAGAGAGACATCGATCAGCCGCCTCCTGCATGCCCCCCACTGGGGATGTGCCTGCAACGAGGATACATGCCCTTGATAGGAATTGAACCTGAAGAATCTAAGGTGAAAGCCCCAGGCTAACAGAGATGGAAGTGGAGTGAACCTTCTATGTTCATGATGACAAGAAACCAAGGGTGCAAATCAGACCCAGGTCCTCCAGCCCTCCCAGCTCTCCTTGTGCTCTGAACTATTCCAAACAGGGCTCACTCCTCTGAAAGTAAAACTAGAAGCTGTGCTAGAGGTTAGTGCTAAAGAGCAGTTCTGAATGCAAACATGGTCCTAAAATGCCAGAGAGAAGTCATACAGGATGTGAGTAAAGAGAATAATGTAAGACTCAAATAATGCTAGTAACCATGTCTTTGGTGAGGTATAATAAAAACCTGAAGCATAGGATGCATGTAGAGCTCAGAGAAGTAAAAGGAGAGACCAGATTGATTCTGGCAGGTAAGCAGTATAATCACTCTTGAAGATCCAGAAGCAGCTAGGCCAACCCCTCTACAGGGAGTGAAAGGTTTCTGATATCAGACTCTGTTATCTAATTAGATGTGGTCATTTATTTCACAAAAGTCACTCTTCTGAATATTAAACAAGTATCAAATCAGAGTCAGAGATAGTTACAGAAAATAGAAATTCTATGTCTTTTTGGACATACAATCCCATATCATCTTTTATAATTATTATCAAAGTTTACTATTATTTGGAAGAATAATTTTTTCATGTCATTCCCCATTTCAGTCATCTTTGCACTGAATCAAGGGACTGACTGAAATTCACTCTCTTTTACAAAAAACAAACAAAAAACATATTCTTTTGTCTTTGAGACTTTTTAAATTTGTGTAAATTTCTTTTTTATTTAATGATGGAAATCAAGAGAGAGAGAGAGAACTCAACTACCCATATGAATTTAAAATTATTTTCATGACTTCAATGCCAGCATCCAGGATATGATACCGTCATCTGTTCATCTGTTGGAATACTGTGATATCTGTAAAATAACCATAAAAATCTTACAGTGCTGGGAGCTAGTCCTCCATTTCATTAGTAGGCTCTGAGTGCCATTGTGTAATATACTGGTCTTGAAATAATCTAGTCTCTTTATTCTTTCCTTTCAGAAATGTCAAAGGAAAACAGTATTTTAATATAATTCTCTCAAATGATATAATATGATATATATATCACATATGATTCATGCCATACATATATATTTTCATCAAATTGTCATCACCATCATCATCATCATCATCATCAAAAGTTTTCCTTTTGATGTAAAGTTAACTCCCTTTTCATGTAAGATTTGATTTGCCATAAATTTCCTGTAGTTGTATATTATAGTTTCTTGTTTTCTGTTTGCTTGTTTGTTTTAATATCATCAGGTAGCACTAGGTTGTTTTATTAAATTAAAATTTTTAAACACATATTTCATGGATGTTTTAAGACGCATAGATGATCCAATGTATTTGGCGAAAATTAAGAGATTGAGATTAACCCCAGGTACAATGATTCTGAATTGAAACCTTTGTAATTCTCCTGGTACTATTTACTGAGGCATCAATACCAGTGTAATTACATTACATTATGTTTAATAACCTCAATAGCTATGTAAAGATTGTTACTCTTCTGAGAAGGTTTGGAATAGCATCTGGGTATCATTGCTTTCTGCTAATCTGTTCTGTACTCAAATGCTCAATTGGGTTAGGAGGGGAAAAGATGAAGAAAATGCATTTTTAAGGCTTTTAACAACCTATTAGGCAGGGAGCCAAAGTTTCCCAGGGCAGGAATTGCTCCATGGATGCAGGTTGGATACATCAGGAGGGGACGTTGGCCACACTCATAGACTGTGTTTGGACAGTTTTGGACAGCAAACAGGGTTCAGAATCAGAAATACTAGATTTAATTCCAAGTTCTGCAAGTCTTTGTTCTCACTGACCATGGGTTTCCTAATCTCTTAACCAGGATAATAAAAGATTCTGACATTACAGAGTTGTTTTGAGGTTAAAGAGGAAATACATGTCAAAATGTCTCCTAAACTCTAAAGCAGTTTAAAAGTAAAACTTTATTTCCCGGGGTACAAAAGGCATCAGGAAACCCAACCACACAAATTTTTTGTGGTGTTCTCACACCATGTTTTAATAGGTAAGAATTCTGTCCTTGTAGTTTTGAACACCATTACAGTACTTTGGTTTCCTGGTTCAATACCATAGAATTACATGAGAACCCCAGTTGGCTTTGGAGATTATTTGCTCTTTAGGGTTTCTATTTGGGTGTCTAATTTTTGTCTGTTTGTTTGTTTTCTAATATGCCTGCTGAGCAATACAATAAATGAAATTTTAAAAATAATTTACTTTCAAACATTTTCTTGGTTTTATTGAAATGGTTATTCAAGGTGTATAGACTATCATGATACTAGAAACAGAAATAATCCCGTAAGTCAAAACTCAAAAGCAGATTACCTTCTTGTGCAGAGATCAATGCATATTTGTACTCATATAATCATCTATATATGTAAAAGCCTAAGCAACTGGCCTACAGGCCAACTGGGCAACCAGCCAGTAGCTATGACACACACTGACCACCAGGGGTAGATGCTCAAAGCAGGAGCTGCTGAGCTGCAGGTCACTTGGGAGCAGCAGTTCTCAAGTGATGCACCGAGAACCAGAGAGGAGGAAGCTCAATTCCAGGGTGCATCACCCAAGAACCGCCCTCCCACAATCTGAGACCCCTTGGGGGATGTTGGAGAGCCCAATCTCTGCAGGCCATGCCGAGGGACCCTGTAGGTGCATGAATCTGTGTACCAGGTCTGTAGTAATTTATAATAGCCTAAGCGACCTTTCTACCGGTTGACCCTTTAAATGGTTGAATGGTCACTATGATGCACACTGACCACCAGGGGGCAGATGATTAATGTAGAAGCTGCCCCAGGTGGTTAGTGTGCCCCCACAGTGGAGCGACAGGGAGGCTACCAACTGGCAGCGGGTCCAGGATGAACAGGAGGGGGAGGCAGGAGTAGCAGGTGGCCTTGGACTGCTGGTTTTGGCCCAATCCCTGCAGGCCACACTGAGGGAGCATACCAGTGCACAAATCCATGCTCTGGGCCTCTAGTTTTAAATAAGGTCAGTATTTCAGTGGCTGATAATTAGCTTTACTGAGGGTCGCACATGTTCAAGGAAATATACTTTCTCTTACTATGTTATTGTTATGTTCTGACTTGTGATCTCTGCTCTATTTCTGTGTTTCCTTCATTCCTTGGTTTCAAAATAAGCCTTCAACCCTAAAATGTATCCATCTTCTAACCACCCTCAAAAATCCAATTACGTATTTTATCACAGAATATATACAACCTGTTTAACAAAAACTAGGGGCTAACAGGGTTATGGAGAGTTCAAGATGAGCTTGTCATATTAGGTTAAATTCTCATTATTGCTTTTCCTCCTTATATCATTTACTTGGCTAAATACAAAAACGGCTCTACATTTTCTGTCTCTGAGCGTCTTTATGGATATTTTATCAGAATTTCATCATCTCTGCTTTAAATATTTGCTCCAAAGATGAGCGCTATATGTTGTAAGGTGTGATTTTTTATTGAAACTTAGGGTAAAAGTAGAATTTAAGAAAATTGCATTCTGGATATTTATAACTGATTAGAGGCCTGATGCATAAAATTCATGCAAGGGACTCAACCCTCTCAGTCCCGGTTTCATCCAGAAGGTCATCCAGAGGTCGTTTGGTTGTCTGGTTTAATTAGTATACAGTGGTACCTCGAGATACGAATTTAATTCATTCCGTAACCTTGAGGCATGGGAAACTATGAGGTGCTCGAGTCGTGGTAAACTGGTGGGTCCTGTGCAGCCGGCCGATCGCGCGATTACTCCTATCTCAAATGTTGCTCGTATCTCAAAAATCTCGTATGTTAGGGCACTCGTATCTTGAGGTACCACTGTATTATGCTTTTTTAATTATATATATGCAAAATAGCATTTGAGATGAAATTTAAAACATCTTTTAATACACTCATTCATCCTTCTAGTTAATGAAAACGACATCTTTTAATAACCTATCCATCCTTCCAGTTAACAGACTGAGAAATACCTCTATGGACCACCAGCAAGACTGTAGCTTTTTTATCTCACACCTCCTATTCCCGCTGTGTCACCCACGCAGAGAACCGCAGCAGATGTGTGCTGGTGAAAAAGATCTGAAACACACTTGCTCTTCTATTTTCCAATGAAATTAAGAGGCACCGCGTGACAATTTTTCATGCCCCTAACCTTCACCGTGCCAAGTTCCCACATGTCATGGTCCATGTTACTTTTTTAAACTCCCTCTTCACCTGGGCAGAGGTGTTGGCTGACGGTGGCAAGAAAAATGATTTCCAATAAATGAGGACCATGTTGGAGGAAGAATGGGCGCCATAGACAGGTGGGTTCTGAGGAACTCCACAGCAAGGCCGTGAGCGGCCTTCCCAAATTATCTCTGCATTTTATCATTTTTCAGCCAATCTATTCTCTATTCTCACAATAAATAGGTCCCCCACGCCACTTAAAAAGGCCATGACATTCATTTCATTCCATTTCACGGACAGGCGCAGCTTGTCGGTTAAACGCAAAAGAAGTTAGCCCTGTAATAGGATGCTTTTTCCTCGCCATTTGTAACAAGGCGATGGAAAATTTCATAGTAATGATCTCTTTGTACATGCTCCCTGCTATTGCTTTTAAAGTCTATTGAGTAGAAACTGTTCTTTTTCCCTTGAAGGAAGTCCATGTAGGGTAGTTATGTACGGTACTTCACATACATGTGTTTTGTGTGCAATTTACTGCCACTGAGACCTACAATAAATGGCTCTTAACTCCCCAATGAATGTTTCTTCCAGTCTGTCACCGGCAGAACTTCCCACCATCCTGATTCTAGCAGGGAAATCTAATCTAGAACATGTTATATTGTTCAACTTGTAATAGTCTCTGTTTCTGGACCCAAGGGATGTGTGTGTGTGTGTGTGTGTGTGTGTGTGTGTTGAGGGTATATGTAAAACTTTACTCCATTTTGAATGAAAATGCAGGACCAAGCTTCTGAGAAAATCCCTGACCAATGTTCCTGGTTGGGAGAATTGATAGTTTGCCTTTAATAAGAAGAGTTTACCTCCAGAATTTTTTAAGATGCTATCTTGTTATACTAAAGCAGTCATGATGTGTGTTAAAGAATACTGGCCCTAAGCCATTACTTGATATAGCTCACTCCACTCCTGACCTGCTAATACCCCAACTGCAGCTACTGGGGTGAAAGGTTAAACCATGGGGCAGAAAAAAATTTGACACTCATGATCCCTTTATTTAATAACTTTCAGGAATGGGTCCTGGCCAGTGTGATTCAGTTGGTTGAGCATCATTCCCTTGTACAGAAATGTTGCTGGTTTGATTCCTGGTCAGAGCACATACCCATGTTGTAGAATGGTCAGGGCACATATTCTGGTTGCAGGTTCAATCCCCAGTTGGGTGCTTAAGAGAGACAATGGATTAATGTTTCTCTCTCACGTTGATCTTTCACTCTCTCTCTCTTCCTTTCTCTGTCTAACATTAAGAAGATATATATTTACCAAAAACCTACAAACTCTCAGGAATGGTATTGAACCAAACTTTCATAAAAGTAACTAGCTGCTCTGTTCATATAGTTAGCCATGTTCATTTAAGGTGTTATTATATTATTATATTTTATATTATATTATGTTATGTTATGTTATATTATACTATACTAGAGGCCCATTGCAGGAACATTCCTACAATAGAACTTCCTACTATGGTCTGTTGCTGTGCCATCTGCTTCCTCCCTTCTCCCCTGCCCCACCTGCTACCTCCCTTCTCCAATGTCCCACTTGCTTGCTTCTCACAGCTCCCCTCCCTTCTGCAGCACTTGGCTTCCTTATACACTGTCTTTAGTCTTTGCTCTGCACCAGGATATGCAAATTAACTGTCATCTTGGGTTGGGTTAATTTGCTTACTTGCTCTGATTGGCTGGTGGGCGTGGCTGGTAGGCATGGTTGGTGAGTGTAGCGGAGGTTCGGTCAATTTGCATATTACTCTTTTATTACATAGAATTATATGTTAGAATTATATGTTATATTTTTAATATTTACTTTAAGATTAGTTCTGAAATGAACTTTCTGGGTATAAATATATTTTTCCTTTTTACATTCTACGTAGCATAAAAAATCAATTTAAAAGGAAAAAATAAAGTTCAGCATCTTCGAATTACAAGATATAGGTTTCCCCGTATGCTTCTATCACCAATTTGATATATTTTACCATCCTCCCAACAAAAGTGCAGGCAATTTGGTGTACAACAAAGCATTACTATTCATTCCGGTGGCAAAATGGACTGCTAAAAAAGATTAATGGTTGGATGAAGCTACACATGTATACCGACTTACACTTTGATGCTCCAAAAAATTTATAGATTTTACTGAATCAATAAAATCTATTGGTTTACCAGAGTTTACTATCATAAAATAAAGCTTTATATGCTGCATTATAATTCTGACCAGGACTTCTCTTCAGGGCACAATGCTCTTTCCTTAGAAGCTATTAGTTTTGTTTTATTTTTGCTCCATTTGCATGGCTAAATGCCAAAGGAATATGAAATGGTCATATACGTATGAATTCTTTTACTTACTATTCTACACTAGAGAAGCGTGTGTTGAGTTCTACCAGTAATTACAAACTTCCAAACATATTTGAATGTTTTATGTATTGGTTGGATCATATTTATTTAATATCCAAGGGAAAAAGTTCTACAGTTTAGGATTAAACTATATCAATTAAAGTTTTCCAATCAGACATATCATCCATCCTTAACATCTCTCCCAGAACTTGTGGGCTCACAGTAGGACCACTGACACTTTCCTCTGAAGCAGCAGTTCTCAACCTGTGGGTCACGACCCCTTTGGGGGTCGAATGACCCTTTCACAAGGGTCGCCTAAGACCATCGGAAAACACATATTTCTCATGGTCTTAGGAACCAACAGACCGCTCCTCGGTGTAGCAAAGTGTAGCAATGTAGTTTACTGTTGTCCTATGAAGACTGTTGCCCATGCTACACCACGATTCAAGACAAAATTTCATTTATTTGTAATTAGAAATATTTCACAATATACAATTACATATTGTTTTTGTGATTAATCCCTATGCTTTAACTATGTTCCATTTGTAACAATGAAATACATCCTGCCTATCCGATATTTACATTATAATTCATGACAGTAGCAAAATTACAGTTATGAAGTAGCAATATAAATAATTTTATGGTTGGAGGTCACCACCACATGAGGAACTGTATTGAAGGGTCGTGGCATTAGGAAGGTTGAGAACCACTGCTCTGAAGGAATGCCACTTACACGGGGTTTCCCTTGCTGCCTCTGCGCAAAAGAAACATCGAATGCAGATTCCTCCTCCCCCATCCTTGGGTTGGTAAAATGCACGGTGTGGCTGACATGCCTATTTTGGTCTCTGCCAGGAAGATTCCATCCGCTTCTGTCCGTGTCACATACCCTCTTCTGTTGACTTAGCATTTCCTGAAACCCAGTCTTGCCTGACCTGGTACTCCAGGAAACACCAATTTAGCACGGTAAATTACCATTTTCACTGCTGCCTCAGCGTTTCCGGAAAAGGCTGTGTTTTTCTGCCTCGTCCCTCCTGTCAGGGAGGGTCTGCTTTGGAGGTGGCTTTAGGAGTTCAGGCCTCTTACAGAACATAATGAGAGGATGCCCTCAAGTGGTAACAGCTACTCTCCCCAGAAAGTTCTAAGTGCTTTACCACAGGAAGGCACGGTTGTGAGGTGGCGAGCATCCTGACAGCTCAATAAATGGGGCAGCCTGCAGAAGCTGAGCAGGAGAAATGAAGAAGATATGAAATGTATATGAGAGGAGATAACATGTATTTCTCTGCCTGTCTCAAATGACTGCTCCTTAAAATGTTGATTGAATTCTTCCGGAGTGCCGTAGGAGAGAAACAGCATCCAGTGTGTTATGGGAATTGTTGAAATCTATTTACCGGGATCATTGACCTAAAAAAAGGCCCATTTCACACAGGGACCTAGGTTTTAGTAATGGACCACTCTGAAACTCATTTTTGTCACCTGTGAATTCACAACAGCATCTATCTGCCGGATTCCAATGAATACATGAATATTATGTAGAATGGTGTGTGAGGCAAAGAAGGCAATCAAAGAAAGATCATTTAAATCCCATTCTGTGTCTCCTATTTCTCATCATTAATGGTAAGGAACGCTGGCTCAGACCTCAGACGGGGAAAAAACAGATGCTTGAAAAGGGCCAGGCCTGGAATGATGGACGGAAGCTAATGTGATGACATGGAATCAATCCCTTGGGGCCTCAAACTGAATGTTTTCCAAACTCAGCTTCTTTTTCTGGTCTCCAAAACTCCGCCTTGTTTCCCCTTCAAAGTCTTCTATGTTTTATTCTAGTGAGTGGATCCACCCTGGTTCAAACATGTAGTGACTCAGTTTATAATCTCAGGGTCATCCTTGAACCACCCTTTTCATTTCCCACTTGAATGATGTCGTTTTCTGGATGCTTCTGTCATGTCCTCTCTCCTGCCTTCATATCAGTGTGGTTTTTTTTTTTGTTTGTTTGTTTTTTTTTACCTAACTGGTCTTTCGAACTTCAATCTCTTCTTTTTGCCAGAGTTAATACAATTTATCTTTCCAAAATACAGCTGTGGCCCTTATTCTCCAATATATACATTTTACTCTAAGCCAGTGGCAAATGTTATAATAATGAGGTACAGAAATAGGAAATTTCCCTTCCGTCTTTCAGCCAATTAATGTAGAAATTTGACCTCATATCACAAGAGACTACATTGCCGTTTACTCATTCTTTGTCATTATTAATTTGGTGTGTCAGCTTGGCTGGGCCACGGTGCCACCTATTCAGTCCAACATTATTCTGGATGTTTCCGTGAGGATGTTTTGGGATTTAAATCAGTGGACATTGAGTAAAACAGATTGCCCTCCACAATGTGGGTGGGCCTCATCTAATCAGGGGAAGGCCTGACTAGAGCAAGTCTGCTCTCTGCAAACAAGAGGGGATCATGCCTGCAGACAGTTTTTTGACCTGGTTCCCCAGCAGAGGGACAGCCTTTGGACTCAAACTGTAACTAAGTCTTTATAATCATGTGAGCCCATTGCTCAAAATAAGTGTGTGTGTGTGTGTGTGTGTGTGTGTGTGTGTGTGTACATATGTCCTGGTTCTGTTTCTCAGGAAAACCTTCACTAAGGCAGGTGGATAATTTCTGGTTATTGTATAATTAAAAGAGTCTTTAACTCTACACTAATTTCTGACACTTCATTAAATTTGAGATCCTCTGAGGATAAAGAAGGAAAACGAACAAGAAATACACTGTTCTACCTAGCTAGTGCTGTGTAACAACTCGCTAGTGACTTAAAATGATGGCTATCATTATGTTATCTGTCATGTTGCCTTATATGCTGTGGATCAGGAAATGGGGAGGAAGTGAGGAAGGACATTCTGGTTTGGCTTCTCTTACACAATTCAAATCCAACTGTGGCTGGAGCTGGGACATCAGGTGACGGGCATTTGGTGTGTGTGTGTGTTTAGTGTGATGTGCGGACCCAAGGCCTCCTTATGTGATCTCTCCATTTAAGGTATTTCAGCTTCCTCACAGCTTGACAGCCCCTGTCATATTTTATGATCTAGCTTCACAAGCCACAGGATACTATTTCCTATTGAACCCTTTTGGATGAAACAATCATAAAAATATATCCACTTTCATGAAAAGGGAACCTAGATCCTCTATCCCAATAAGAAGAGTATCAAATAAGTTTTCAGACAGTATTTAAAATATCCATGCTGTTTCTTTCATCCATCCCTTCCTTCATATCTCTCCCTTTCTCTCTCTCTCTCTCTCTCTCTCTCTCTCTCTCTCTCTCTCTCTCTCTCTCTCTCTCTCTCTCTCAATATACCCAGGTTCTGTCTGTAAAGCCAATAAGGGAACAAAACCCCTTACCCAATCAGTACTGGTTGACCAGTTGGTACATGTTAGTTGCATTACGTACTTATCAAGAAACTACCGGGCTCTCAGTGCCTTGTAGATAATACTAATAGAGAGAATAGGAAAGTATATAACCAGTTTCCTGAGCTCAAAAGCTCAGCACTTCATTGTAAAATATAAAGTCTTCCCTTTTTTTCCTGAACCCTCATCTATTTTTTTAAAAAATTTTAATAGCCGCAGATTGCCTAGTGGTTATTTGGTTACCATGGTCATGAGTCTGCAATAAATCCATTCTCTTCAAACAGAATTCCGAAAATTTTTCCATGTCTACAGTTTTTTAAATTTGTCTTCACTCTGAAAGAATGAGCTGCATGAACTTCCAGATAACTACCAATTACTTGGCTTTCCACTTCCTGGAAAGTTACCTTCCAGAAAGTAACTCTAGCATATTTAAACTTCAACCTCACCACTGAATGACAAAACAGATTCCCAAGATTTTTTTATAATTGTTTTAACCTGAATAAGCTACATTTCTGGCGATAGAAAGAAAATCAGCCATGCAAAGGCTGAAAAGTTATCAGTGGCTTGGCCCCTGTGAATAAAGAAAGTAGTCTGCCGGTCAGCTGTTGGAAATCATTGTGTTAGGGCATTTTCCTTCTTCTGTTTTTCCAAAATCTAGAGGTCAGGAAATACTTAAGGCATCAGTGTCACTTCTGTGATTTAAAAAAAAAAATGCCTATAAGGCTTAATAGAGAAAAAAATGGATGAGTGGATTGAGTGGTATAAGATAGAGTGTTACTAAAGACTCTATTCTTTTTCTATGTCGTGGGTTCTTTAAGAGTTACACCAAAAAAAAAGAGGTAATGATTTAGACATGTGACTAATAAATAACATGGTATTTGTTTGTTTTTTGGATCTTGTTTAGAATTATATATATTTTTGCAAACAAAAATGATTGGCTTTATTAAAAAATAAAACTTGTGAAATATTATCTGGGACACTGTCCCGACCCACGGGTGAAGTCAACGAGGACCCTAGAGGGGGAGTGGGGATGAAAGGGACAAGAGACACAAGGAATGGAGACAAGACAAAGTTCTGATCAAGTCTCCTTTATTCAACAATAGATCTGGGTATTTATGGGGAGAAGGAGGAATCAGGAAGTTAGTGAAAATTCCAAGCCCTAAGGTGAAACGCCTGGCTTTCGGGAGATAGGGAAAGAGATAGGGTTTGGGGTAATAGAAACCTAGCCCGAGGTTAGTGCTAATGTGGCTGAAGCTTACTACAAAATGGCTGTCAAGCACAAGTTTCCAACAGGACACCATTTGATCAGTGACAACTGCCAATCACATCTAAACAAGTATATAGAGACTCTATATACTTCTAAAGAACCTTCACAAGAATAGACCATAGCTAAACAAGGTTCTTTTAGGAAATGCAATTGTACTCTTTAAGAAGATCATTTATCTGTTGTAAATTTGAACATATTTTACAGAGAGATTTCAGGGAAAAATTCCCCCCTCCCAAAAATGAGACTATAGTATATTTGTGTTTCAGACTGAAGACCCCTAGGATATAGGGATTAGAAGAATCCCAGGAAGACATTTACAGTGATACCTCGAGATACGAGTGCCCTAACATACGAGATTTTTGAGATACGAGCTGTCGAGCCAGCGATTTTTGCTTTGAAATAAGAGCAACATTTGAGATAGGAGTCATCGCGCAGATCGGCCGGCTGCACATGACCCACCAGTTTACCAAGACTCGAGCATCTCATAGTTTCCCACGCCTCAAGGTTACAGAACAAATTAAACTTGTATCTTGAGGTACCACTGTATTTCAAAGACCCAAACAAAATATCCCTTGTTACTGCTCTGACAGATGAAGAGCTGGAAGTTACACTCCTGTCTTCACAACAAGAAAAACTGAACAAATCTGGGGAGTCAGAAGAACCAGGAAGGTCACAACTCAAATGACCTTACCTGGAGAAGAAGCTGCTGAAGTCACAGATTCTTGAGAGCACTTAAATGGCAACTGTGACAGATGGTGGGAGACTCGTGTGTACGAGTGTGAGTGAGAAACTCCTGGGGCTACAACATTGGAGGTGTCCCCTTACTTGACTTCCCAGCATCCCATTAAGTTCTCCCCATAAAGAGCCACCAAAGATCCCATTATGGCTCAGGCAGGGATAGGGGGTCAGTGATCATGTGAAACACACGCAGTGTCTTTTCTGAAACCAAGTGGGGGAGACCTTATCACAGCCTTATTTCACCCAGGGAAAAGGCATTTGTCCCACTGTAACCCCTCGAACTTTCCTATGTGACCAAGTGGTAGAAGAATGGATCAGTGGGTGTACACTCGTAAAAGCCATAGTCCTTTGCCAAAGTTCAGTGGATAGAGCTTCGGCCTTCGGACTGAGGGGTCGACTGAGGAGTCCCAGGTTCGATTCCAGTCAAGGGCGAGTATCTTGGTTGTGGGCACATCCCCAGTAGGGATTTGTGCAGGAGGCGGCTGATCAATGTCTCTCTCTCATCAATGTTTCTAATTCTCTATCCCTCACCCTTCCTCTTTGTAAAAAAATCAATAAAATATTTTTTAAAAATTATAATAAAGCCATAGTCCTTCAACAGGGGCCCAGTAAAACCCTGTGATTTCATCAATGGATTATACACCACTTTTCCTAGACCTTACCACCAGACCAATGAGGTTCCAATATAATAACAGTGGATTGCAAAGGAACAAGGATGGAGGCATACTCTATTTATAAAAGGGGAAGCTGAAAACAACAAGAAAGGAAAAAAAGAGAAAAATCAATAAGGACACTGAAGGAAACTTAAAGCTCTGATATCTACTGGCAGACCCGTTTCTACCCAAATGAAAGCATATCCTCTCACTGAAGACCTGTTTACCTCATTCCCTGTAACTTCTATAGCATGTCTGGCTTTCAATAAAAAACTATAAAACATGCCATCCCCATACCCCCCAAAAAAAGAAAGAAAAGTTTTAAGGCCTCAAGCAAACATCTCAAATCTGACAGAGATGTTGAAATGATCCCAGGAACACAAAGTTGCAGTAGTCATTATACTAAAGACTTTAATAATAATAATAATAATAATAATAATAATAATAATAATAATAATAATATAATAATAATAAAATAGATATGCAATTTAAGCAGAAAAATGCAAACTGGAGGCATCAAGGAAAATGGTCGAAATAAAAAACACTCATGTGAATGAAGAATGCCTTTAATGGGTTAGTTTAATGGAAACGGGGCCTGCCCATAGAAAGGATGAGTGAGTTTAAGTCAATTTAAACCTCACCAATTAAAGTGGGGGAAATCAAATCATGAAAAACATCCCCCAATTGTGGGGCAATTTCAAAAGATATAGCATAGAGGGAATTAAAATGCTAGAGAGAAAACACAAAGTTGAAGACATATTTGAAGCAATGTGGTGAAGAGTGTTTTAAAAATAATACCAGGAATCAAAGCAACATCTAGAAATATCAGGGAAGAGCAAGCAGGATAAATATCACCTCAATGAAAACAAATAAACAGACAAAAATCCAAACACCTCCATCTAGATATAGCATATTTAACCTTCAGAAAATCAAAGGCAAAGAGCAAACAATGAAAGAAATCAGAGGGCAGGGATAAATCCCTTTATCCATAGAAAAATAAGGATACGAATGATGGTATATTTCTTGTTTGAAGCCATACACATAAGAAAAGAATGAAATAAATATCTAAAGTGATGAGGAAAAGATCAACCATGAATTTTACCCCAGGGAAATAACCCTTCAAATATGAAATAGAATTATATATTTTTTTTTCACAAATAAAAACTGAAGGAATTCATCAGACCTCCCATCAGTTAACCTGTCCTGAAAAGAAAGTTAAAAGAGGTTCTTGAGGAAGAAAGAAATATTATATAGGGCAGAAGTCTGTATCTACAAAAAGGAAGGAACATCAGTGGTGAAGAAATCAATGATAGTAAAATAAAAAAATAATTTTCTTTGCCTTAATTGACCTATAAGAAAATCATTTAAGATAATAATGGCAGCAATGTATTGGGTGATTGTATCATATAGATACATGAAATAAATAACAGAAATTCCATCAGGGATGAAAGAAATTGGAAATACTCTATTAGAAGGTACCTACATTACAAATGTCAAGTAGTATAGTGTTATTTTAGATGAACCTTAATTAATTAAATTGTATTTGAAACTCTAGGACAACCAATACATAAATATTTAAATATGTATACACACACACACACACACACACACACACACACACACACACATATATATATAATATGGTAAGAGAGAAGATAAACTAGAACTATAAGAAATAGAACTAGAGGTATGTTCAAAGCATATTTGGTTATAGAAAGGACTTTTGTTTTAATTGAGAGCACAGACATTTTCATAGGCAACTGTTGCCCAAAATCCTATTGTACGAAGTCTCCCTAAATCCAGGCATGTACTGATACTTATCAAGCACCCATCCACTGAGGAGGAAGGCTACTTTCTGACTCTGCCTGAGAAATCCTATTCTGTTTGACTCTTCTTAGAGCTTCCAGCTTGACTAACTCAAACCAGTGGCAGCTTTCTAAGCTCTGTTTAGAGAAAATCACTTGCTCATCTACATCTTAGTCATTGATAATTGTCTCTTTATCAGAATCTCTCACATTTGAGCTTTTATTATTCTCCCCCTCCACCTGGGTCCTCATTCGTAGCGTCACGAAGCTTTATTCTTTTTTCTCTCTCAAAGCTTCAGTGACCAATGTCCTCTCTGGCTCATTCATTGCTCACTCGGTAATCCATATATCCATGGCAGTCATTTTCCTTTTAGAGATTTAAATTAAATTTGGTGTGACAGGATCTTAAGCAATGTTGGAAATATTTTCTTCCCCCAAATTTCTTTGCACATCTAGTGATTCTGAATTTCCAGTTTCTGCTCAACTCCGAGTCTCATTTTTTGCCTCATTTCCTAAAACTTTTCTCTCTGTTTTGAAAGACAGAAATATATAATGCCTGTTTGTACTCTATTTCACCAATCAAGTGCAGAAATATGAGTCCCACCATTTTATTTTATTTTATTTTATTTTTAAATATATTTTATTGATTTTTTACAGAGAGGAAGGGAGAGAAATAGAAAGTCAGAAACATAGATGAGAGAGAGACATAGATCAGCCACCTCCTGCACACCCCACCGTGGAGATGTGCCCGCAAGCAAGTTATATTCCCCCAATTGGAATAGAACCTGGGACCTTTCAGTCCGCAAGCCAACACTATCCACTGAGCCAAACCAGTCTCGGCTGAGTCCCACCATTTTATAATTCAGTGATTCTCCTAGACTTTGAGCTTTTAAGTTTACCATATATCTTCTATATATTCTGGAACTTGGTATTCTTAAGACACATTAAATGCAATACATTAAAGTAAGAGTTTAGAGGAGTGGGAAGTTGTTTTCTGAAATTGATTTTCCATACATTATTGTTTTGGTAAAATAATTTTCATTTCTTCAAAAGTTATAATGCACAAGTTGTATTTCAATTTAATTTATAAAATGTAGAGTAAACCTATTTAATCTATGTTATTATATTCACTAAATATTGCATTATTAATAAATATTAAGGTTTTTCTAAAATTAGGATAAACGTAATTAAAATAGTTATTTTTATCAGTTATATTAATGAGAAAAGCAACAAACTAATTTATTTTTTTTTCCTCTTCTGGACCAATTTGTTTCCTGCATTTTATTTATGGTCTTAAATTGAAGCATGAAACAGTCATTTGATAGAGCATCATGGTTAAATTATGATTCAGAAGAGCTCTTACTCACACAGTGCATTTTTATGAGTATCTTAATTGTGGGCCTAATGCAGGCTATAGATTTATGCTGATTAAATCCAGATGGCTCTCTCTCTTGATCCTTAAAAGTTTAAATTGTCAGTTACTGATCCTCCTTTTCCTACTGTGTATTCTTAGTAACAATATCTTTCTTCCTTGTTTTGAAAATATAACTGACTCTATTACATTCGGACTAAATTTTCTACATGCCAATGCTTAAGTTAATAATTTTTAACTTGTAGAAAAGGAAATAAAGTATATTTTCTATATCCAAAACCCCCCTGAATACCAAAAGCTCTCACATTCATGAAAAGGTAAAACTGTCTTCCTGTTGTGGTTCACACAAATTATTTAATTTGGAGAATAAGAAAATGAACTTGCAGAATAATCCAACTTTTTATCTGTGTTTGTGTTGACAGTATTTGATAAAGTTGTTTGAAAATAGTCTTACAGCTTTAGCTAAGTTTAATTTTTAAAGGTGTATATGTTAAAACGGTCTCTGGTTCCTAGTCATATAACAAAACATATAAAGAGCAATCAATCAATCAATTAATTGATTAAAAATCAGCAGTCAAAAATGGATTGTCTAATTGGAGCCCAGTGATTGCTGAGAAATGCCTTGGTGAACTCTGAGAAAGACAGATGTTTACAGCAGATTCACTGTGGCTGCTTTTCAAAGACTAGTCACTAGTGCCTTCATGCCCACTAATATGTGACAGAAAAGCAATGTGGGGTTCTGTTGGCATTTAAATTATACAAAAAAAAAATGGAAAAAGTCACATAAATACAGATAAAAAGCATTAGCTTAAACCAAAGCGTTGTCTCCTTTCTACAGCTCTGGCAAATATGGAACCACTAGAGGCCCAGTGTATGAAATTCATTCACGGGGGGAGGGTGTCCTTCAGCCCAGCCTGCTCCCTCTCCAACCTGGGACACCTTGAGGGATGTCCAACTGCCCGCTTAGGCTGATCCACGGACTGCTGGCTCCCAGCTGCTCACCTGCCTGTCTTCCTGATTGCCTCTACCTGCTTCTGCCTGTCAGTCTGATCACCCTTAACCACTTCCCTGCCAGCCTGATTGATACCTAACTGCTCCCCTGTCAGCCTGTTTTCCCCTAACCACCCTCCCCTGTGGGCCTGGTCAGCCCCAACTTCCCTCCTCTGCTGGCCTGGTCATCCCTAACAGCTCTCCCCTGCTGGCCTGATCGCCCACAACTGCCCTCCCTTGCAGGCCTCTTCCCTCACAACTGCCCTCCTCTGCTGGCCATCTGATGTCCACTTGGGGGCAGGAGCTATTGATCACATGTGGGCAGTCATCTTGTATGTTGGGGTGGTGGTCAATCTGCATATTACTCTTTTATTAGATAGAATAGAGGCCTGGTGCATGGGTGGGGGGGGGGGGGGCAGCTGGTTTGCCCTGATGAGTGTCCTGGGTCAGGATGGGTATTCCCTTGAGGCACGGGGTGGCCTGGGCAAGGGACCAGTGGTGGTTTGCAAACCAACCATGCCCCACAATGACCCAAGCGGAGGCCTTGGTATCTGGAATTTATTTATCTTCTACAATTGAAACTTTGTAGCCTGGAGCAGAGCCAGGTCTTCTGCTCTCACAGCCATTGAAACTTTGTTGCCTTAAGCTGAAAGCTTGGCTTCCTCCATCGCTGGGGGCAACCTAAGGCTCCCTCCTGCTCTCTCTGTGGCCTCAGCCATCTTGGTTGGGTTAATTTGCATACTCACTCTGATTGACTAGTGGCATGGCTTGTGGGTGTAGCAGAGATATAGTCAATTTGCATATTATTCTTTCATTAGATAGGATCATTTTCATGCTGAACTATGTCAACATATAGTTTGATTTCCTTTTTTAATGCATTAATCTCATCGCCAAAAATGCTTTCCTTGGATCACACTGGTCTAGTCACCTATTTATTCTGACTTTTGCCTTGGAGGCCATTGGACAAGGACTGGAAGATGATTAGAGAGATTTTATCTGGTGAGCAACATAAAAGTAGAAATCATTCTTCTGTCCTTAAATTTAAAAAAAATAGATTCAGAGACTGTGTTCTACAATCAGGAATCTCAAATTTTGATGACAAATACCTTATAACAGTAATATATCCTAATCGTATTTTCTGGAAAATAGAGAAAAATATTTTTAATTGAAACCACATATAAATATATTAGGTTAAAAAAAATGTGTCAACATTGTAATGAAATTTTTCTTTCACTTTTTTGTATCTAATCAGATAAAAGGTAAAACTATGTATTTCATGTGCTATATTTTCACTTTTTATGTACTTGGTTATATTCATGTATCATGGCTAACATTTGAAAATACTTTTGATGCATACAAATACAATTTTGTAAAGAATATCTATTAATTGCACAATTTGGGAACATTTAGGGAGTTTCTACTTTTTATATTTTTATGAATAGTTATTAAACCCTAAATAATGTTAAAATAATATATATATGAATAGTTTTTTAGTTATTATGACATCATGGTTGAGAGAGTGGATTTGGAGTCCACTATCTGGATTAAAAGATCAGTTTTATGATATATGAGCCAAGTGACCTTATACAACTTATTAGGCTGTCTATACCTAAAGTTGTTCTTTTGTAAAACAGGAATAATAATAATATGTATTTCATAAGGCCATTACTGGGTTTAAATGGCACACTGCTAGACACCACCATTAATATTAGTCTTTAGATATCATTTACAGATTTACTCCTTTGAGAATCACAGTGCAAGTCAATAAAATAAAGGCTTTGAAAGATCTGAAAACATTTATTCAACACATTTCATTTGTCCTTTCACGGGTAGCAACTCCTTTTAGTTAGCATTTAGCAGAATAGGCATGGAACGTTCTTTTTTCCTCACTAAATAAAAATATTCAAAATATTTTCCCCCTGGACCTTTGTGACTGTCATTTATTTAGTCAGGCGCCGACTTTCATTGTTGCCACTCCATTGCTGCTGTCGCATACTTCCATGCTAGTATCTCTGAGCTGGTGCACTATAGTCAGTTTGTAACGGCCAAAATCTGTCCTGACAAATTGTCTATTGACAGATTAATATTCCAAATATCCAGTTCTAATCACAGAAGAACCTTGGGTAGTGTCTTTCAAAACTTTCATTCAGCACTCTTCATTCTTCACATGCATCTAAGAATTTCCCGCGATCCAGTTAATTTCCTAACCCTACAGCCCCAGAAACCTGTGCTAATGAACCGTGTGCACTGTTCAGAATGCAAACTGGTATAGCAACTATGGAAAATAGTATGAGGTTTACTTAAATTATTTTAAAATATATTTTTATTTTTACTGATTTTAAAGAGGAAGAGAGAGGATGAGGAGAAATATCAATGAGGAGAATAATTGATCTGCTGCGTCCTGCATGCCTCCTACTGGGGATTGAGCCTGCCACCGGGGCATGTGCCCTGACCAGGAATCAAACCATTATCCCTGGTTCTTAGGTCCATGCTCAACCACTGAGCCACAACAGCCAGGCCAAATAATTTTTTAAAATTAAAAATAGAGCTACTTTGCCGAGACCAGTTTGGCTCAGTGGATGGAGCATCGGCTTGCGGACTGAGAGGTCCCAGGTTTGATTCCAGCTGGGTCATATACCTTGCTTGCAGGCACATCTCCACAGTGGGGTGTGCAGATGGCTGATCGACGTCTCTCTCTCATAGATGTTTCTGACTTTCTGTCTCTCTTCCTTCCTCTCTGTAAAAAACCAATAAAATATATTTAAAAAAAAAATAAGAGCTACTTTATAACCCAGTAATTCTACTTCTAGATATTTATTTGAAGAAATCCTATCATTTCTTACTCATTATTTTTGCCAGAGTTGTTTTTTATATCAAAAATAGTCCTTACGTTTTCTTCATAGATTTACCTCCTGTCTTTCTATTTAGAACTTTCCATGTTCTTCCTGAAACTATCCCTACATTTTATAGGAGGAAGAAACGCTCCTTGTTTTACTAGTAACTTCAGTAGCTACTGTTCACCAGTGTAACTCATTATGTTCTGACTTGTGTTCTTCTATTACTAGTAGGTGTAGTTAGGGTGATTTTGCATTCCTTCCGACTATCATTAGAGTTATTTATGTACACCTTTCATCTCCGCGATCAACCGTAAGCTTCTAAGCAATGTTTCTGGTCCATGTGACCTTTGTGCTTGTCACAGCTGCACCGGCACAATGTTTACACATGGTAATTGCTCACGTAGCTGTGAAATGTGTAATGTCCTAGCTAGCCCTTTAAGAAGGTCACTTTCACTTCTGCTGAGGATCCTCTAGGTCACTCTCCTATCTTATCTCCACAGTTAAAAACGGTGGCAGGGGGTACTTATCTGAACTCATAAACTGGCCCAAAGAGTGATACTCTATTAGTTCAACTTTCATGGCAAAGATAATTTTTATATGACATAATGAAACTGAGGAGCTAAACAGATTTTTTTTAAGTAGTCGCTTTGGTATAAAAGGACCATCGTCTCAGGAAGAGCAGAGGTCAGAGTTTCCTTTCTCTGCAAAGACAACCAGAAATCTAGCTAAACCTTTAGTGCAATTAATGGACGTTTAAGAGCCCGCTGTGTCATTTCTAATGTAATTAAGAGGCCACACCAGGAATATTGGATATCATAACTGCCAGTTAACAAGAAGTGCCGATTATTACTCATAATCTCTGTTTACATAAATTGTATCCCCAAGGTTTGGCTTTTCCCCTGAACTATAGAAGTCGCATCTATTTTGAGAGAGTTCTGATTTCCTGGATTTAAATTTGTGGTAGTTTGCTGTGCTAAAATAAGTATATAAATGAAATGTGTTGAGGAAATAATTGTACCAGACAGACAAGCACAAGTCTGAAATCTTGCCAATTCACACCCCAGTAAAGGACGCTGAGAAGGAAATGCTGGGGATACCGCAGCTCAAACCTTGACCCCACCACCCACCCCCATGTTGTGAATCCCAGCCTTCCTCCTGTCTCTTTGGGTAGCATGTCCCTGTCCCTTCAGAGACTTGGGACTCAGGAGAATTCCAACTCTCTCCCCACTCCAGACCCAGAGGAAGCAAAGAGTGCCTGACATTTGTCAAGTAGCTCCAGAAATCCATACTATTATCATTCTTGCTTTTGATCAATGTAAACCCTAATTCCAGTTTCTTTCTTAAGTCAAATATTTGCTTTGGAAAAGAAAAAAAGAAAAACCTTTGTTAGTGCATTAGTGAAAAATAATCATAATAGTAATAAGTGATCTCAAGAGAAAAACGTTCTTTTCTCTGACACTCTAAATCTGACCTTTGTTGCTGGGATTGATTTCGTATGCACTTGAAAAACTCAAAGTCCCACACGCTTCAACACTGAAAGGAAGAGATAAGGTTACAGTGGAGGATATGGAAGACTGTAGATGTGGTTCAGGCCCTTTCCCTGACTCTCTTCACACATGTGCCAAGTCCTCTTTCTCTAGGCGAAGCCCCTTCTCCTCCCTCATCCTGCTGTTTCCCACTCCGATGATTGACATGGACTTCTAATGATGACTTTGTAAGACCTCTTTCCTCAATATTCTAAAAGGCCCGGCAGTGTTTTCCTACTTTTGCCTCTTACTGAGATGCTATTAATGAAGATTGTCTTGCTTAGCTTGCTTCCACCGCTCCTGTATTCCTGGCGCCTTCATTGAGTAACTGATAGAAAAAAGAAAGAAAGAAAGAAATTCTATTAGAATACCCCTCATTTTTCTTTCTCAGGATGACCACGCACAGCGAGGGCCCTGCTTGTTTAGCTGAATTCCTGTCTTCCTCTGGGACCAGCTTTCACGCTGGAGGCTGGGTTTGAATGGAAGTGCTTGAGTTTGCAGGAGAGGCCTGACAATTTTGTAAAAACTGTCTTTCCTTTTAACTTCCCAGTGCTTCCTGTTTTCTGTCAGTTTTCAAGCACAAATCCCTTAAGTGAGCAAAAAGAAATTGTGTTTGTTTAGGGACTTTTCTTCCTGTCCAACACTCCTCAAACCTGATAAGAGAAATCTTGACCTGTTCCCCGAATGGGGAGCTTAACAGCTTACTGGCCAGATGATGCATTATAAGGTAATACTTCTTTCCTGCTTTGTCTTTCTCTCTTCCTTTCTCTAGAAAACGCAGTCCTTTCAAATGGTAAATTAATTAAACAAGGAGGCCGATAGACTAAGGTTGATTTTATACCAGGGTGGCCAACATGAGAGAAGCCAAATCTAAGTCTGTAAATACTTCAAGATTCTAAAATCAAAACTTAAGAACAGGCCAAAACTGCTTTGGCTCAATGGATAGAGTGTCACCTGCGGACCGAAGGGTCCCAGGTTCAATTCCGGTCAAGGGCATGTACCTTGGTTGTGGGCACATCCCCAGTGGGGGGCGTGCAGGAGGTGGCTAATCGATGTCTCTGACTATCCCTCTCCCTTCCTCTCTGTGAAAAATTAATAAAATATATTTTTAAAAAAAACACCAAAGAACAACCATCATAAACAGCAAACTAGGCTTTAAGCTATAGCCAACCAATGATTTTCTTTGCTCCTGCCTTTTCTCTATAAAAGCCTTTCCCCAGCCCCTAAAGGAGAAATGTTCCTCATCTCTTCTGGTTTGGTGCTGCCCTAGTCAAATATCTGCTCAAATAATCTGCTTCGACAATGTCAATATGCCTCAGTTTACCTTTTAATGCAATCTATATTTTCTATTTCCGCTGATCTCTCATAGAGAGCTTTGAGCAAGTTGATATTTTTAATATCCCCTCACCTCACTAGACCTCTTTGATCCCACCCACAGTCTTAGGAAAACAAAACAAATTGCTCTTTAGATAGATGCATAAATTAAAAGGTATGAGTCATCAGTGAATCATCCACATGAGGCATGAAATATTATTTTGTAGGTGAGGTTATTTTTCTACTGTTACTATGATAGAAATGTGTATGCCAATCAGAAGCTTCTGGGTAATAAAACGTAAGTTTTATTCTTAAATATAACATATTTCTAGACATTTTTCCATCAAAAAGGGAAGCTACGCTCAGTTCAAGTTAGATTGACCAAACCCATCCTTTTTTTGTTCTTCTACATTTATTTCTCTCTTCTTTTCTTTGGTGATATGAGTTTCTTCCATGGTTCCTTTCTTCTCTTGTCCACTCCTTTTCTTTGTAATATGCTCACTGAGTACATATTTATCAAGTATATCCTATGTTATGTGTTTTATTTCCTTCCTTCCACAAATAACAATCAGCAATTTGGAAAACATTGTGATAGGCTTAGTGTACAGTGATAAACAAAGCAGACATAGAACTCATCTTTAGTAAACTTGCAAGCTATTGATGGAGAGAGCTAGTAAATGGACAAATAGACACATTACATATAGGATTAGTGCTAGGGGGTAAAAAAGGGTCACTGTGAGATAAACGTATGCAAATTGGTAGACTCTTCCATCAGGGAAGAACTGTATGAGGAGATGAAATTGGAAAGAGTCCTGAAGGATGAGAAGGATTTCCAAGCAAATTAAAGATGGATAGATTGAAGGCCACTTAAATTTTTTGCATGACTAGATAAAGGTTGTAAACAATATCACAGATGAACATAGTTATTATTTTTAAGATAATCTATAAAGAGGTTGCCCTAAAATTGAGGAAAATAAGGTATCGTGAAAATAATCATTTTATTTATTTTAAAACTTAAACTTTTAGAAAGCATTGCCTAAGTATCTTAAAATATATTTTTTAAATATATTTTATTGATTTTTTTTACAAAGAGGAAGGGAGAGGGATAGAGTTAGAAACATCCATTAGAGAGAAACATCAATCAGCTGCCTCCTGCATGCCTCCTACTGGGGATGTGCCCACAACCAAAGTACATGCCCTTGACCGGAATCAAACCTGGGACCTTTCAGTCCTCAGGCAGATGCTCTATCCACTGAGCCAAACCGGTTTCAGCTTAAAATATTTTTAAGATGTGTTTTTAATAAATCTAGAGTAAAATATTACATGGAAATATAATGAACTCACTTCAGAGATGGAAAATATTTAGATTAATATATGAAAATAACATAAGGACATACAAAATATAATAGTAAAACTGAAATATATTTGCACTCAAGACCTCTCCTCCCCCCAGAATGCAGAAGCAAAAGGAAAATAATTGAAGAAAAAAATATATAGAATAGTTATTTGAGAAAAGGAATACTGGAAGCAATAAGTGTTGGCATTAATATAGTACCAGACAACATTCTACTTATTAACCTTTAACACATTCAAGAACCCTGAAAGGCAGGTACCATTGTGTTTTCCGTTTTACAGTGGAAATGCTGAGGCACAGGGAGATTATGTGATCTGTTCAAAGTGGCAGAACTGAATAAAAAAATAGACCATTTGGTCAAAGTATCCAATATGTACTAATTCCATTAGAATTTTAATTAATATCACGTATCTTTTATCCATTTATATGATCATTTTATGGACAATTCTTGGGGAGCCCATGAGACTTGGTTGGAAAGTTTGTAAAAAGGACATTCAGAGAAAAAGGAAGTGTGAGGAAGGCCACCTGCTCTGTTTATTGGAATTCTGAATTAGGTGAGACCTAGGGGAGTGTTGGAGGCAGTGCCCTAATTATTCCTTGACCTTTTCAAACAAGTCTGCTCATGTGCCTACCCCCAGGGTGTTTAATGGAATCCTTATGCCTAATCCCTGGATGCCCTTGCTTAGAGGACAATGTAAATACATGTATCCTCCTACAGTACACACCCTACTAATTATATTTAAAGATAAAAATTCCAATAAAATCTAATGAGGCAGGCAATCGAGGCTGCCTGGCTCCTTTAGCCAGGCTGTCCCTTAGCCTTCTCTTTCACAGTGAAACTATATTGGATTAGTTTGTTCATCCATTGCTCAGGGGCTGCTGGTCATCCCTGGCAGACAATTAAACATATATTCTCTATATTGTCATTATTTTTTGCTTACTTTAACGTTCAAGTAAATGAAAAAAAGCAACACCATATTTATACCTTATAATGATGTGTTTTGCCTAAGTTTCTTTGAAGTTTTTATGCTATTTTCTCCTTTTTGCCTCCCCCCTCTTTTAATTTTGAACTTTTCTGAATCGTATTGTTTCCAATATTTTTTTGCTTCCACATAGTATATGCTTTGAGTTTTTTTTAAATTCATTATTTGATATGAAAGATGTGTTTGATCTTGCCCTACCACTTTGTTTGAGATACATTTTCTTCATTTCTTTTGGGACCTCCTGGCAGGAGAATTGAGCAAATACATCTTTAGTTATTTTACAAGAATCATTCAGCTATTTTCTTGGCAGATATTTTCTTTCTATTTTACTTTGATCTGAAATATTGAAAAGCAAAGAGACACTCTCCACCAATAATGCACCCAGTAAGATGAAGAGGAAATTATTTAATAAGCATATTACTTGTATGGTTGATTATGTCAGAAGCAAATCCAGGATAATTAAGAAATTAACTGTACTGTAATGAGAGAAAAAAACACTCTCCTTGAAGCAATGGGCATAGACTCCTCTGTTCTGCTGTTACTTATTAGTCTCAAGATAAACATATCTCTACAGAGGTGATTATTCTAGAATGTCTGCTACCAGAATAACATCTCCATCATCATTTAAAGGTTACATAGGATTTCTGCCTACATGCAGGTAGCTCTCATTAATTTTTTCTCTTATACATACATTTACTCACTAAAATGCTACTGCAATTCAGAGTTTTATTAAGTCTGAAAAAAAAATCTCACTCTGGTTCCTCAGTAAACCTGAGAAGAAACAGATAATGTTTAGATGACTTCACTTTTGTTTTATGGGGAATTTCTATGAAATTTTAACATCAGGAATGTCTTAAAGTAAAATTAATTAACCTATTATTACCCATTTTTGAAAATAAGATATTACATAAAGATTAGTGAATTTAAGTCATTTGTCTTTACACAAATTTATAATATTCATGGTCAGAACACAAAACTGATCTTATCCAAGTTTTGAAATGTAGTCTCTCCTGTTTCTATGACTATCAGTGCTTACTTGAAAAGTGTGTCACCTGAATAATCAGAGCGATTCATTTACTTAGCAAATAATTTTTTTAAAGAAAAATATCATCCCCTACACACACATAACCTGTCGCTGCTGCTGCTGAACCATCTGCAGATGCTTCAACCCCTATAAGATTGTAAGGTATGGCGGGCAGGTCCTGTGTCTATCCTGTTCACAGTTTATTCCCACCTTCTAACATAGGGTGGGGCACATAATAACAAGCTAAAGCTAAATACGTATTGGGGGAGTAAGGGAATACAATGTAGACAGTAGTCCGGTTTGCAGTATTTGATTGAATAATAATTGCATGTGTGTGTGTGTGTGTGTGTGTGTGTGTGTGTGTGTGTGTTTCTTTCATTTACTTATGTGTTATTGTTGCTTTAATATTCCACAAAAGGGTTTCTCTTTCATAATAACTATTCAATCAGGCACTCATTCACCAGGTAAGCAGGACCTAAATAAATAAAGGTACAGAAAATAAATGTAATGCTTTTGATGACCTCAAAGAAGATTGACAAAAAGGTAAAAGACATTTCATATGAAACATGAAAGATGTCAGGCGAGTTTCTCTTTTTGAAATCTGAAACAACTCTGTAAGTTGGATAGTGAAATTATTACGGTTTCATAGCAGAGCAAACCAAAGCTCCGGTGGTATGATATTTACTTTAGTGATATCACCAGTGAGTGGAAAGGAAAGATTGGAGGCCAGATCTCCAGACCCCAAAACCCATAGAATTTGACATACACAGAAATGCAGTTCTGCTTCTTTAATTCAGAGCAGGGGCTGTTTTTGATTATTGGAGGTAAATTGGGGGAGATATCTTTCTGGAAATGTAATAAATATGAATACAGTTGTCCTGATTCCAAACAACTTTAATAGTTTTAAAAATGTAACGAAAACACCTGCAAAATTATTTTTAGTCATAGATTTTTAGAGGAAAAATGAAATACTCTGGCTTAAAATTCATTCCTCAAATTTAAGACATACTTATTTTACAGAAATGTTGAAGTATGAAAAAATATATATATGGGACATATTTTTGAAATTAAAACTATACCTTCTACTAACATCTTCTGTTACTTTGGCGGATCAAAGTTTTCTGGGTCTTTTAAATCCCGATTTAAGTTTAAAGGAATGATTTAGAGAAGGTATACATAACCATAGCAATCGCATGGGTCTTCTAAAGGAAGTGGTATCATGGTTGTTGTTTTTTTCTTACATCACATCTATAGTTATTTAATTTTGCATTACATTTTCCCATATTAAATCTCATTCCTTGTTCAATTACAAAGCCTCAGTTGTACAATAGATGAAGAAAAATAATACTCACTGTCCAGGGTTGTTGTGAAAAAAATAAAACAAGAGCCCTTCCCATGTGGCTCAGTTGGTTGAAACATTGTCCCATTGTCACGTGCACCAAGAGGTCATGAGTTTGATTCCCTGTAAGGGCATATATCCAGGTTGTGGCTTCATTTCCCGGTTTGGCATGCAGAAGGCACCCAGATGCGCGCTCTCTCTCTCTCTCTCTCAAATTAGCTTAAAAATGAAAACTCAAGATATTCTTGTAAAGTGTTTGCCCACTACTTGATACCAATACTTTATCAATACATAAAGGTAATGCTAGCAATTATCGACCTCCATAACAAAATGTAAAAGACATTTCATATGAAACATATAAGATGTCAGGAGAGTTTCTCTTTTTTAAATCTGAAAAACACTCTGTGAGTTGGGCAGGGATATTAGTATGGTTTCACAGCAGAGCAAACCAAAGCTCTAATGGTATGACATTGGAGTTAGTAGAATAACTTCTTGTTGGAGTTAATATCCTGATTTTGCAAAACAAGAAAACTTAGGCCTGGAGGTTTAGAAACCTTGCTGAAGGCCACACAGACACCAGAAGGCAAAGCCAGGACTCAAAGGCCTTGACTTTCAAGTTGGCGAGTAACTGTTCTGCCAGTGTGAGGAGGAGGCAGGACTAAGCTGCATGATTTGTGCGACACATACATGTAGCAGAGAGAGGTGCTCACAGGACAAGCTGGGAGGGAGCTGGGGAAAGAACGAAGCCTCAGGCCTTTGTCAACAAGGACTTTGTCCAGTCAGCATCCAGTGGGAGTCTTTCACCTCTTCCCTGTGGATTAGGGGACACAATTACTCTAAATACAGTTGCTGAATGAATGAACTAGCACTCAACTTCCAGGGACCTGAGTTTTGAGGCACCAATCAGAAATCACCCATTGTGTGGTCTCAGATGATTAATTGGATATCTCAGAGCCTTGTGAAAGGAGACTGATAGAGCTTCCGTCAGAGCCCGGTAGCAATGAAAGGAATGGTGTGCCACATGCCTAACTCCGTCCCTGGCAGGACTCGGGACATCTTGTCTGCTGCTCACCCTGCACATGCCTGCCTCTGACCCTTAGTATGAATCACAGAAGCAGAGAATTAGCATGAAATGCACAGCTCACTCCGTGGAAATGGATCATCTTCACTCCTCAAGAGAGTTGACACAACGAACAGTTGGGCTATATTATGGCTCACCTTCGTCAAGCATGATCCTAATCATGAATTTTCATGCCTCACGTATATACTTCTAAATTATCAACTCCATTACAAACCCTGGCTGGGAAGGCTTTCTGCTCTCATCTAGAGGGAATTAAGCTAGTCACAGTCAAATCTGCCCCATCAATAACCAATTTAAGCCATTATCCCAATTAAATATCATTCTGAAAGCAATCTTAATCAATCTGGAGTTGATGGGCTTCCTGAAAAGATTGCCTAATTAAACTCCCTATAAAATAAAATGAGCGTGCTTAGTCAACCCACTGGCGACAGGAAACAGAGGAGAATATTTGGAAGTTAACCTGCTAAGAGCATCCAACAGAATTCAGAGGCAACGGGTCTAATGTTGCCTTCACAGGCACAGAGAGAATTTACACGAAGCATTGTTGAGAAGGACTCGGAAGTGAGAGTTAGAATCATTGTTTCATGCCATCTGACTCTTATTTTTTCATTCTTTCTCTTAAAGTTCTGACTTTCTGTGAATCCAGAAACATGTTTTTTTCTTCATTCTTAGGATTGTCACCTACAGTGGCGCAGGTTGTTCATGCCACAAAAGCTCCTTTTGAAGAGATAAGTGGAGGCTACCATCCAGCCGAGGTTGGATTATAACAACCTCCTTGTTGCTGTAAAATACTAGCCATTCGGAGAAAGAAGTTCTCCCCTAATTTGCACAAAACATGTTCTAACTTCACCATCCCCCCCCAACCACCTAACCCTCTGAGCGCCTCCCCACCCTGTGCTAGTTTCCCAGGGCTGCCATCCTGAATTCCCAGAATCTGAGTGGCTTAGACAACATCCTTGTGTTCTAGAGACTGGATCTGAGATGAAGGTGTAGGCAGAGCAGCCCCGTCTGTGCAGGCTCCAGGGTAGAATCCTTTCCTTGGCTCTCCCAGCTTCCAGAAGCTGCTGGCACTCCTTGGCCTGTGGCTGCATCTCTGCTCCAAACTCGCATCCCCTTCTTTTCTGCGCATCTATATTGCCCTCCCCCCCCCGTTTCTCTGTCTTATAAAAACCCTTGTGGTGGCATGTAGATCCCGTCTGCATCATTGAGGATGCTCTCCTCCTTCTTCATTATATCTTAAGTGGCCCTTTCCCCAAATAGGGTCACATATACCAATTCCAAGAATTAGGACTTGATCTTTTTAGATGCTCATGATTCAGTGTATTTTATCTCCCAAGCTGCTTCCTGATCTCAGGAGCAGCATGATTGACTGAGCACAGTGTTTCTCAGACAGATGAGGGTTCAAGCACAGCCAGGTCTTAGTGCCATTTAGAGCAGGGGAATAAAATCTAGACGTGATGCTGTAAAACATGGGAGAATGTATATACCTAGGCTATTCAATAAAGCTTTCTGAGATGATTTCTTGTGTTTTGTTTTTAAAATATATTTTATTGATTTTTATTTTACAGAGAGGAAGGGAGAGGGATAGAGGGTTAGAAACATCGATGAGAGAGAGACATCGATCAGCCGCCTCCTGCACGTCCCCTACTGGGGATGTGCCCGCAACCAGGATACATGCCCTTGACCAGAAACGAACCTGGGACCTTTTAGTCCTCAGGCCGACGCTCTATCCACTGAGCCAAACCGATTTCGGCTCTGAGATGATTTCTTTTGCACAAGTAGAAAAATACCTATGTTTCTATTATGATTACTTAGATACCTTCTTAAAAACACCTTGTATTCTTTCCAATTTCCCACTTTAACATGTTGTCTTCAGTACAGGTCTTCTCTACCAGTGATGGCATAGATCGCCTTTTTATAAGGTCATTTGGTCATTGTATTAGTTAAGGAGCTTTAGAAGAAAACTATGATGTTAACCTTCTTTCAGAGCTGTGGATAGTACAGTGCTGCAAAGATTTTGGACCTCAAAAGGTAATAGATTGTTTTACTAATTCATGACTGTGACTATTCATTTGTTCCCTTCACCTGTTATGTTTCCCAGTAGACAGACAGCCTTTGGGCCTGGACATGTGATTTCCTTTGGTCCAGTTATCTATCTATCCATGTATCCATCTATCATCTGTCAATATATATATATATGGCTAGATTCAGATCTAAGTCCAGAGAGATCTACATTATAATACCGACTATTCTAAGAAATATATGTGCTATGTTGTATTCTCGAGGAGAATTTTTTAGGGACCCTCAATCTTTGCTTCTAATATCTTCAACTGATTGGCTGAGGCCCACCCACATTTTACAAAGTGATCTGCTTTCTCAAAGTCTACTGATTTAAATGTGAATCACACCTAAAAATAACTCTGTAACAACATCTAGACCAGCAGTTTTCAACCCGTGGGTCATGACCCTTTTGGGGGTCAAACGACCCTTTCACAGGGGTTGCCTAAGACCATCGGAAAATGCAGATATTTACATCACGATGCATAACAGTAGCAAAATTTCATGGTTGGGGGTCACCACCACATGAGGAACTGAATGCAAGGGTCGCGGCCTTAGGAAGGTTGAGAACCACTGATCTAGACTGATGTTTGACCAGAAAAACGGGCACCAGAGCCTAGCCTGGTTGACACTTGCTATCAAGTTGATTTTGAGTTCTGTTTCCTCACCTATTAAAATAGGCCTATCTCACATAATCCCGCTGATGAGAAAACTGTTGATATATGAAAAGGACTTGGAATACTCATTGCCTAGAGCATACAACCCGTGATTTTATGAAGTGTCACTCTACCTGGTCATACTGACAGGTTTGACAGGTTTTCTGTGGTTTTTTTTCACAGATAAGATTGTCAAGTCAGTTGACACGTGTGTCTCGGTTTCCTCCGCCAAAAATGCATGTAACAAAACGCCGTTTCCGGAGTTGTTGTGATAATTACAAGTTTTCCACAAAAAAAGTACTTGCCACAACATATGGCACAGAGTAAGCACTAAATAAAAAAATAAATATACACATAAATAAATAAATAAATAAATAAAGCGTTCCTCTTGGTGCTGATGTCTTAGCATGATTATGCAAAGAATTTCCCTGCTTTTTTTAGATGTCTGCATATATCCCATTGAAGGAAGATAGAGGAAACGCTTTCTGACAGTAAAGATTAAATGTAAAGCCCAGGAGAAAGAGTCAGCGGGAAATAAGGAAAAGCAGAAACAGTCTCCAGAATCAATTAAAACCAAAAAAAAAATACAAATCCCAGGTCTTCATCATTTGTTCTTCGTAGGACAGTGTGGTTTAAGCCAGTCTTTATCTCAGCAACCATCCATCACGTAACGAAATGAAGAAGTCAGCGAGGCAGGAGGCAGGCCAAAGCCATGGAGATATACTCCACGTCGAAGAGAATCAACTCCTATGTGTTATTTGCCACTTACTCATCCTCCATCCCCCCTCCCCACCTTTCAAACAAGTCTGCTTCCGCTCCTGTCTCTGAGTCCTCTCTTCCTATTCATTCAAATCCCCAGCTAGGCCGTCCAGAGAGAGAGCGTTGATTTGGCTGCATCTCCATGACCACAGGTGGTAAAGCCATCTGCAAGCACTTGGGCCCTCCCTGGACAGAAAGCGGATCTTGGCCGGTTGGAGAGCGGAGGTGGGTAGAAGGAGAAAAATGGTGTGGCACAAAAGGAGCAGGCGACGGCCCTGCCAGTTCTGTGACATCTCTGGCTTCATCAAGCTGAAGGCTTGTGGCTTTGCCATGGAACTTCTCGGGCGGCTTCATATCCTGAGAGTGTTTGCTTAGTCACCCATGACGTGAAGGGCGAGCACCACACACCGCTGCGGAGCCAGAAGGGAGTCAGAGGGCCTTGTTTGCTTTGGCCAAGTGTTTCTATTGTGAAGGTCCTGGGTTTGTTATGTTTGGGCCTGACCCGTTGCTGGGTTTCATATACAATTAATATCAAACTCGGGTGTTCTTTTTTTGGACAACTCTTGGCATGCCTCGGCCTTATCTCGGAAAAGCTCGTGCGAAGCCAGAGTGCATCTCCAAGAGGAAGCAGAAGGAATTTCTGATGATCACAACCATCTCTGTCTTTCAAAATGACTTTGTTTGCTCTGTTCTCTTCTGAACAAGCAAACTGAAGCATGCCCCTAGAAAGCCATTCTCTTTTAAAATTATCTTTATTATTGAAAGTATTACAGATGCCCCTTTTTTAATCCATTGACCCCTACTAGCCCGCACTCACCCCCCATCCCAGCCCTTCATCACATTATTGTCTGTGTCCATGGGTTATGCATATGAGCATATAAGTTTTGGGTTGATCACTTCCCACCCACCCCTGCTGTCCTTATGAGATTTCACAGTCTGTTCCTTGCTCCTATGTCTCTGGACCCATTTTGTTCATCAGTTTATTGAGCTCTTTAGAATCCACAGATGAGTGGAATCATACACTTGTCTTCCTCTGACAGGCTTATTTCACTTAGCATAATGCTCTCCAGGTTCCTCCAAATGGTAAGATTCTTCTTTTTTACTGCAGCGTAGTACTCCATGGTGTAAATGTACCACAGCTTTTTATCTACTCATCTACTGATGGGCACTTAGGTGTTTCCAGATCTTAGCTAGTGTAAATAGTGCTACTATGAACATAAGGGGTGTATATATTCTTTCTGATTGGTGTTGCTAGGTCTCATAGGATACATTCCTAGAAGTGAGATCACTGGGTCAAATTCATAAGTTTTCTCGATTGTTTTGGGCTCTAGAGTGAAAAATGTGCATTTGGATTTCCGGGGGCAATCATTGAGCTTTGAAAAACAGTGTTATTTATTCTCAAAAGCAGAGATTCATGACTTCTCAAGGGTTAAGGAGGACATTTCAGAAAAGGGGGAAATTCAGTTACTGAACTTTGAAATAATTTGAAAATGTGTGTATTTGTATATTATTTATGAGGTATGGTCTCTAACTTTTATCATATGCTCGGTAGAATAGATACCCCACAAGAATGAGAGAGCCTACGCTTTTAAATGTGAATTATGATGCAACCTAAAAGGAGAGTGCCAGATCTAAACATTTTATGAGGAAAAGCTTCCCTTGAACTAGAAAATAGCTAGAATTACTCTTATCTGGTGTATTATAAATTTGAAGAATTATCGAGGCTTTTCATTAGACATAAAAGCTTTCATGCTATTTTCTCAAATGAAATGCAAGATATTTTGATCCCTAATCAAACTGTTATAATGCTCGCTATAAAATGTAGCATGTGCAAAAAGCCCACCTTTGATGCAGCACATCTACGCGTCCTTATTGTAGGGAATTAATCTTTTTGAAATTCATTGGGGCTTCCTTAGACTCTTGATCCCCATTTCATCTAAGATGTTCTATAAGAGTAAGAAAAAATGAATGCCTTATGATGTTATAAATCAGCTGCTCATTTTGTCTTCTACTTTCCTTGCTCCTTGTTCTCCCTCCAAAGAAATGAGCTGGACCATGTTAAAAGCAGGGCAAGAAAACTAAGTATCAGACTGTCTACATAGCTCCAAACAAGGTCAGCTCCATGGACCTGAGATTAGCTTTAGTCTTTGCCAGTGCTGATTTCCTGTGATTTCTTACCAATTAGTTATAAATAAGTTATAGCCACTAGGAGAATAATATAGGTAATGAAATGTGGACATTGAACTTCTCTTACATGAGATGTGACAGGAAAGATAGATAGATAGATAGATAGATAGATAGATAGGAGGGGATATGTATGTATTTTTAGTGTAAGTGTTTTTAACTATATAAGGGCAAAGTTCACCCTATTTTTCATTGCAGTTCTAATTTGGGTGCATAAACATTGCATTGAGTTGCAGAGTTTTATAGTCAGAAAATAAGTTTCTATTATTCATTAACTAGAGGCCCAGTGCATGAAATTCATGCAAGAGTAGGCCTTCCTTCCCCTGGCTGCCGGCAGCGGCTTCCCTCTGGCACCCAGAACCCCAGCTTCCCTCACAGCCCTGGCTTTCTCTGAAAGGACAACTGGTCTAATTAGCATATTGCACTTTAATTATTATAAATGTTATAGATAACTAGAAGAACCAGTGCACAAAATGTGTGCATGGGTAGGGGCCCTAGGCCTGGCTGGCAATCAGGGTTGATCTGTGGGGTGACCAGCAGGACAATCTGGGGGCCTTTGCTGGCACCCACTTTGGCCAGCCTTGTGCTGCCTGTTGACCAACCTTGCCCCCTGCCACCACCACTCGTCACTTCCCTCTGCAGGGCCACGTGTGGGGTGATCAGGAAGTCCCTGCTCACACCCACCTTGGTTGGCCTGGGGCGTGTGAGATGGGGGTAGTTCCTGCATTTTGCCTATGCCCACTGGTGGTTAGTGTGCATCATAGTGACCAATAGTTCTGCTGTTTGGTCAATTTGCATATTAGGCTTTTATTTATAGGATTATAACTGAAAGATTATATGAGACATTAAATATATCAATTCTAAGTAGTTAGTGCATACTACCTAATAAAGAGGTAATATGCAAATTGGCCATCACTCCAACACACAAGATGGCCTCTCCCATGTGGTCAAAGGTGGTTGCCTCCATGTGGACACAAGATGGCCAGCAGAGGAAGACAGTTGGGAGGGACCAGGCCCACAATGGAGGGCAGTTGGGAGTGATCAGGCCTGCAGAGGAGGGCAGTTAGGGACAACCAAGCCAGCAGGGGAGCAGTTAGGCATCGATCTGGCTGGCAGGGGAGTGGTTAAGAGGTGATCAGGCTGGCAGGCAGAACCAATTGGGGCAATCACACAGGCAGGCAGGCAAGGGAGTGGGAGCCAGCAGTCCTGGGTCATAAGAGAGATGTCTGACTATCCATTTAGGTCCACTGGGATCAGACCTAAATGGGCAGTGGTACATCCCTCTAGTGGTCCTAGATTGGAGAGGGTGCAGGCTGGGCTGAGAGACACCCCTCACACCCGTGCATAAATTTCATGCACCAGGCCTCTAGAAATAATAATAAAAAACATGATTGATTCCTTTCCATACATTGTGCTAAAAATCTCATGTACAGCATCACCTTCATTCTCAAAACTATTCTAGAAAGAAGGCAATACATCATTATCCTCCCTTTTTGAATGAAAAACACCTCAGCTGGGGGAGACGAAAAATGAAAGTCACCTTGAATATGTTTAAACATTTGACTCTGCTTTCTCCATAGGAATATTAACAGACATGTGAATAAGAGAGTGTAGGGAGAGGAGGCAGAAAGGTTTGTGAATAGTTGTAGGTATTAGAATAAGATATCCAGAAGCAGGAATAACAGGAAACTCCACAGATGTTAGTTAATATTAGACCATGATTGGTTCCCAAGGTCATCTAGAATATCACTATAACCACAGGGTGGTTTTTAATATCTAATTCAGTCTGGTTTTTGTTTTGTTTCTGCCAGATGATATGCTACCTTCCACTTTATTTTAAACTCATTCTATAATTATTCATTTGCTTCTAACAAACCACGATATTTATCCTAAGAAAAGTATAGATGAAGACCTCTACATTTTTTTTCACTGCAACATGAAATGTCAAATATGAATTACTTAATTATTCATTTATTAGAGACCTGGTGCACAACATTCATGCACAGGGGAGTATCCCTCAACCCAGCCTGCACCATCCACTTGGATCCAGTCTAAATGGGCAGTTGGACATCCCTCTCACAATCCAGGACTGCTGGCTCCAAATTTCCCTCCCCTGCAGACCTGGTCCCCCCCCCCCC
>PVJN01015917.1:0-43401 GCA_004026805.1 Lasiurus borealis
GGAGCACAGAAAGGGAGTGGACTGTTAATTCTTAGGGGGAAAGGGGTGAAGGGTATACAGGGAGAGACTGGACAAAAATCATACACCTATGGATGAGATCAATGGGAGGGAGCTAAGGGCAGAGGGAGGGTGGGAGCTGGGTGGAGGGGTACTATGGAGGGGAAAAAAAGAGAAACAAATGTAATAATCTGAATAATAAGATTTAATTTAAAAAAATGTGCCTTTTGCCAAAACTGGTTTGGTTTAGTGCATAGAGCATCGGCCTGTGGACTGATAGATCCCAGGTTCGATTCCGGTTGGGGCCATGTACCTTGGTTGAGGGCACATCCCCAGTAGGGGACATGCAGGAGGCAGCTGATCAATGTTTCTCTCTCATCGATGTTTCTGGCTCTCTATCCCTCTCCCTTCCTCTCTGTAAAAAAATCAATAAAATATATTTTTAAAAATAGATTTAAAAAATATGCCTTTTTAGCCCAGCCAGGGAATTACTCAGTAGTTGAGCATTGGCCTATGAACCAGGAAGTCACAGTTTGATATTCCATTAGGGCACATGCTCAGGTTGTGAGCTCAATCCCCAGTAGGAAGTGAGTAGGAGTCAGCCAATCAATGATTCTCTGTCGTCATTAATGTTTCTCTTTCTTTCTCTCCCTTTCCCTTCCTCTTTAAAGTTAAATAAATATATTTTTAAACGTGCTTTTTTCATCAAACCATAACTTTCTTTGTATACATTAACAAACTATTTTTAAGGAAATGTTTTGGTTTAAATATCACATGTTTCTATATAGTGGCTTGAATTAATAAACTAAACGAAACCAAATGGAACTTAAAATGCATCCATTTATTTCCTTACTATGGAACATACACATAAAGTATACGTGAGGTAAAACAATAATTTTGAAGTTATGATTGTCCCATTATTGTTTCATTTAAATCCATTTAAGCACACACACACACACAGTTGGCAGATAGATAGACAGATGTTTGTGATTCCCACTGAAAATCTGCAGTATTCAAGTTTAATTCAATATGTGAATTACTGAAAACAATGAACTACCCAAAGATCTTTGTTCTTTCCTTAATAATGCATGTAAAATTAGCAAAGCTGTTGCTTTTTGTTTCTAAGGTTTGAACAGGGTTTCATACCCCTATTATGGAATCACTTTGACACTGTCTCCCAACTGTCTCTCAAAGACAGTTTTTTAAAACATTTTATTTTTTTAATTTTATTTTTGTTACAGGAAATAGCATAGTAGTTAGACAAAATCATTTTCTAAAAAAACACTGATGACTACAATTTATTCTTAACAGAATAAGATGAAGTTGTATTATTTTTTGTTAATATATTTTATTGTTTTTTTAATATATTTTATTGATTTTTTACAGAGAGGAAGGGAGAGAGATAGAAAGTCAGAAACATCGATGAGAGAGAGACATCATCAGCTGCCTCCTGCATGCCCCACAGTGGAGATGTGCCGGCAAAAAAGGTACATGCCCCTAACCGGAATCAAACCTGGGACCTTTCAGTCCGCAAGCCGATGCTCTATCCACTGAGCCAAACCGGTCTCGGCTATTGTTCTTTTTTTTAAAGAGAGGAAGGGAGAGAGTCAGAAACATCGATGAGAGAGAAACATCAATCAGCCACCTCCCGCACAAACCCTACTGGGGATGTGCCTGCAACCAAGGTACATGTTCCTAACCGGAATTGAACCTGGGACCCTTCAGTCTGTAGGCAGACACTATCCACTGAGCCAAACCGGTTTTGGCTAAATTTGTATTATTTTCCACTGATTTCTGGACAGATTTTCCACAGAAGGACAGCAGAACAGTTAATTTGACAGCAAAACCCACTCTTGTTGAATATGCCTCTGAAAGAAAGGCTTAGCACAATATGCAACAAGGAGGTCACCTTGTCAAATGGCCCCAGAAGCATCTACTAGTGGAGATGTGATTGATGGCAGAAACTATGGCATTGGCTTGCCATGAACTGTCCTATAGAAATCACTCCCAGTGCTCAGAAAGCCAGCCTTCCCACATTTCCTTAAGGTGAAGACTGACCATATACTTCAATAAATGTAGGCCTACTAAATAAACTACTACTCCTATGGTAGTCTTAAGGAATCCCAGGAGTTTGTCAGGGCAGCAGGAAAACATTCTAGGTGGGATGAAGAGCCTCTGTAAAGCTAAAGAAGTATAAAATAGGGTGGGTGGTCCATAGGAGGGATTACAGAATCAAAGATGTACAGTCAGGAAGTGTGGAGGCTGAAGCTAGAACTATAAAAATGGGATAGATTTCAAGAAACCAGCAAAGTTAAATTTCATTTTGCAAACAGTGATGATCATCCATGGGTGTAAGTAAGGTATAAGAACAAATATGTAAATATATATATATGATGCTAAGTGTCCATCCATCCGACTGCTAGCTATAATGTACACTGACCACCAGGGGGCAGACACTCGGTGCAGGAGCTTCCATGATGCTCACTGGCCATTTAAAAATAAACTGCACCATGAACCTGGTGCTGAGAAACTGACACTCGGCTTCCCCCAAGCGGGACACAGGCCCCACCACCATCCAGGAATGAAACCCCACCAAAATCCCAGACAACTGCCAAGACTGGATGGCACAAAATGTGGTCCACAGCCCAGCCAACTCAGAAACCATCGCTGTCAGCAATGCCTGGCTTTCTGTCCTTAGAGACTAGCCTCCTTGGAGTTTCTTCAGCCCAAGGGCCAGGCTTGCATTATAACCGGGTTCAAACATTTTACAGTTTAACCAAATATTTGTGAAGTGTTTTCCCATGCCTCATCTCATTTGATCCTCACAGAAGTCCTGGAATAGATAGATAGGAGACTTGGTAGAATATCATTTTCTTTTCATCAGCCAGAAAACGGAGATTTAGAAAGTTTAGAAACTTGACCTGACTGAAAAGAAGTAATAAATGGTGGACCTTGAAAATGACTCCAGGGTTTCTCGCTGCACAGAATATAGTCACACACTGCTGCAGTTAAATATTTTACCTTTTGTTCTCCCTGCGTGATCTAAAATAATAATGTGCTTCGTGTTGATATTTACTGCTGTGTTGCTGACAATTGCCTGAAAGAGAAGTTGGGGTGCTTCACTGAGCTGGAAAAAGTTTAGCTAAATGAGAAAGCAGGTCTAATTAAGCAAGTTTATTCTATATCTATAAAAGGCTAAGTTGATTCATGCATGTGTGATACATATAAAGCTCTCATTGGCACCAATCACACACGTGTGTTTCCATCTGTCATTGTTGATCATGAATTTGGTTGATACTTCTATTATATACAAAGGGTGAATAGCGATATTAAAATATTTCTTCTAGTTATTTTCCTTTCAATGTGCACAAATCCATGCACCGGGGCACTAGTTAATGATTAGAGAAAATCATTGATTGTCTGCCTCCTGCATGCCCCTTCCTGGGGATTGAGCTTGCAACCTGGCAACTATAACAGCTGGGATACGTTGATCATTGACAATAAGCCAAACACTGTTCTAGACACTTGGATTGTAGTAGCTATTTAATTCTCACAGAAATAAATATTATATTAACACCATTTTACAGATGAGTGATAAAGCAACCATTATGGAGCTAGTAAGAAACAAAGATTAAATTCAAACCAGAATAATGTGCTTATCTATTGTACTAGCCTCGATGTTTAGCGCGATCACCATGTTTGTACTGTGCAGGGGGAGGAAGACAATGGAGACTGTGTTCAGTATGGTCATAGATTGTGTGGTGATGTAGAGCTCAGCACCACACCATGGGAACACCAGGAGCAGAGAAAGCAAGTATAATCAGCCCCCTTTGCAGATGAGAACTTAGAATGTTTGAATGATTTGACTTTAATCTTCTGAATTTCAATTCAATGTACTTTCCATTCTTTAGACTTACCTGTTCTAGTGTCCTAAGATCAGATGTTACAGAAAACAAACGCAAACACTTTTTTATGAATTCAGAAGAACAGCAGACAGCTATGTAGAATGCATGGACATAACTCCCAGGGACATATTCATCTGTGCACTTTTTTACTTATTCATCATTCAGTGATCATTTATGGAGTTTTTTTTTATGAACCGCGCAGTATAAACTAGGTCCTGGGAATACAAGGACAATCGAGTTTGCTGTTATCCGCTGAATTCGGTCCAGTTTGCAGATACTACTGGGCTTATTGAACTTCCAAAAGTTACCTTCTGAGATTATCCGGCTCCCATCCTATTTTCCACTTTAGAAAATCATCACACACCCTATAAACGGAGAACATCTTTGGTCCAGAGAGGCTCAGTCCTTTTGTGCAAAATATTTCCTATATTGCTAGCAATATTCAGCTGACAGGCCTGGGATAAGACCACTGTGAGGACTCTGAATATACCTCCCTTTGTTCTGACCACATAAAAGGGATGGGCAACCAGGCCACATAGCTCCAGCCCAGGAGCTCCTGAAATCTTGGCGAGAAAATCTAACTTCCTATTTGACAGCATTATTTCACTTTTCTGGCCCTAAAAGACTGGGTCTATGAACAAGCTTTTCCAGACATAATTTTAAGAGAAGAATATCAATATTGAAGAAAACAAGTGTATTTGAATGTCACTTTCCCTATGGTTCACTTCTTATTTCTAGAATGTTCTTCAGCTATTGAACACAAAAACCCAGGAATTTTGACATCTTCCATTACCTTAAACTGATTGAAAATCAGCTTTGCTTCAGTAAATTTCTTGACAGTAGAAAAAATTCTTCCCATGGGTTGCTCCTTTCTGAAAATTTTCCCACCTCTTCACCCCCAAGTGGCACCCCCATTTTCTGAAACACACGGTACCCTCTCCCAAGGCATTATGCATATACTCCAAGAAGCACTAAGAGAGACTTGATGACTAATTTGCAATGATCTGAGGCACCTAGAATATTTTATACATTTTATTTTTATATTCTTTAAAATAAATACACTTACTACCCTAGGGGGAACTTTGATATTAAAAAGGAGTCACATTTATTACATATATACCAGAAGTCTAAGCAGTTGCCTTTTAAGCCTATATCCCCAAGTAGAATTATTTATGAGAAACCTTCATGCAAATAAAGATACGAAACCCTGGGGGCCCCTTGCACTTTTATATTTGACATCTCCTCTTTTCAAATATTCATGCAGAATAGCCTTAAGTAGAAACTTCAAGACGTGTTATGATAAAACATTTTCCTGAACAACTTTACTGTTGATGAGGTGTTTTCTCCGTCTGGATCCTCCATCATTGTCTTTTCCCTAAATAAAGAAAAGGTAACTCTCCAACCACTTCTGAATGATAGTATTTGTTCTGCTTCTTTAGCTCACTTCAGAGCAATCAGAGGCCACCGCATATTTCCAGCATCGGCGATAAAGTTCAGATCAATTTTATCACACATTGATTCAAAAAGTCTCAGTCTCATGGGAGGTTGGAATATCTTTCACAGCCCATAATACATTTTCCCACTGCTTCATACTGCATATATCGGAACTCTACTATTCACAAATTTCCCAAAATTTAGAATTTTGAGTTTAAAAATATATCTTTATTGATTTCAGAGAGGAAGGGAAAAGGAGACAGAGATAGAAACATCAATGATGAGAGAGAATCATTGATCAGCTGCCTCCTGCATGCCCAACACTGGGGATTGAGCCTGCAACCCCGGCATGTGCCCTGACCAGAAATCAAATTGTGAACTCCTGGTTCATAGGTCATCACTTAACCACTGAGCCACGCCAGTCTGGCTAAACATAAAGTTTTATAAGTGAATTCACCTACTTTCTAGGCTATAAATTCTAGCTCTCACATCAAGTAAGGAGTGAATGCTATTTCTTTTTTCCCTTATGTTAAAGTTCAGATTGATAAGCTTTGTGATAATTTTGAAAGTCCACATTATTACATTAGTGAGGCTGCCAAATTCAAGTTTATCTTAAGGTGTGAAACACTGATTCTGACTAAAAGGTCATTTCTATGTGCAAAAGATGAAATTATGTTTTCTACTAATAAAACGGACATGAGTGAACTAATACATAATGTGAAATGAGCATTATAAAGACATAAAATATGTATAAAAGGCAAAACCATTATTTCTGTATTTTGTGTTCATTCAGCAAAGAATTACCAAGCAAGTCACATATATCTAGTACAGTATTGAGAGGTTTTGTCCATCTCTACAATTGTGGTGAAAATGCAGGACTCTAAAAAATTTAATAGATACTTAATATCAGTTAGATATAAAATATTTTCACTTGGTGCATATAACCAGAAATTACTAGAATTTTTAAGATAGAGGATTTTAAATAGTTCAGAACATTTGTTAGACACTCACAAAGAGCTTGAGAAAACAAAAAAATCAAAAGCAAATCAACTATAGATCATTAAACCCAATGAACTGGGACAAAATTTTAAGAAAAACAATTTTATATTGCCTTAATAGACTAGTCCAGATTATCAAATTAGATGGAATTTTCAAAGACAATATGTTGTTATGAGAAAAAAAAGCAAGTGTGGAAGCTAGGAAATAACTGTCAGTTGAATTTATGGCCAAGAAGAAGTTAGCATGGATGTAATAAAACATATTTTTTTTGCAAGAAATATAGAAAGACAGTTCCTCTACATTAAGTCCCTTCCAGGTTAACAGAGGCAGCACCAGTTGGCTGCAGCTACTCTTGTCAATGCCTTATTACTCAGACTGTCCCATCTACTTCTTACTGATTGCTGCATACTAAAACATGTTAGCATGACCACCCATTTATCAACACTTTTTCACTTTGTATTTGCTAACTTGACTGTGCCAACATGCTAGAAGTGGGCAAAGCTTACTGCAATCAATATGTAAGGATTTACACTAATAAAATATTTCTGGAGTTTAAAGTCTTTGTAGACTCATGATAGTGAACCGTATTCTGTGCACACCCATTCAACCAGCATGAAAATACCAATAACATTGTTTCAAGGACCTTCGAGAAGTACAGAGGAATGAAGGGTCTCAGGATTGAAAAGAGATTGCTTCTTCAAATGGACTGGACTGTGTCACAGAAGCCCGACATGAAGTGTGAACTATTCAGCTAAAGAAACAATGTGGGCCGAGACCGGTTTGGCTCAGTGGATAGAGTGTGGGCCTGCAGACTGAAAGGTCCCAGGTTCAATTCCGGTCAGAGGCATGTACCTTGCTTTCGGGCACATCTCCAGTGTGGGGTGTGCAGGAGGCGGCAGGTCGATGGCTCTCTCTCATCGATGTTTCTGACTTTCTATCCCTCTCCCTTCCTCTCTGTAAAAAAAAAATCAATAAAATATATATATAAAAAAGAAATAATGTGGGGTGGGATGGGGGAGGCATTCAGGCTCCATCCTTCCCCACGGTATGATCCTTGAAATACTCATAGGACATCCTAAGACTCAAATGCGAATACTGTACAAAGCCCTCATGTTCTCCAATTCCTAGTATGTGGACCAATTCTCTCCATAGCATTCGTTAAAAAGATGTTAAGCCTCTCACACCTCAGTGAAAAAGGACTCACTGCTTCCGAATGAAGCTTTTCTATATTGGGCCATATTTAACTGTTGCTATGGAGTTGTGTTTTTTTAAAATTATATATTTATTTTTTAAAATTGATTTGAGAGAGGACAGGAGAGGGAGAGAGAGAGAGAAACATCACTGATGAAAGAGACTCATTGATTGGCTGCCTCCTACATACCCCACACTGGGTATCCGGCCTGCAACCTGGACATGTGCCCTGACTGAGAATAGAACTGTGATCTTCTGGTTCATGGTTGATGATTAACCATGTCATATGGGCTTTTATTGTTGTTGTTTTTTTTAATTGGATAGCTGTCTCCCTTTCCTTTCTACCTACCTTTATAAAAAATTTATCTTTGAAGATATTATAGATGCCCCCTTTGTTTGTTTTTATATTTACCTTAATAATAATATACTCCATCCCTTTTCCACCAAATAGCTCTTTGGATATTTATAGACAGCTAATACATGGAAAATCATCAATTGCTTTCTAGACAGGCTCCAGTTTTTCAACCGCTCATCTTTTTTTTAATATATTTTATTCATTTTTCACAGAGAGGAAGGAGAGGAATAGAGAGAAACATAGATGAGAGAGAGACATCGATCAGCCGCCTCCTGCACACCCCCTACAGGGGATGTGCCCACAATCAGGATACATGCCCTTGACTGGAATCAAACCTGGGACCTTTCAGTCCACAGGCCCGTGCTCTCTCCACTGAGCCAAACCAGTTTCGGCCAACCGCTCATCTTAATTACATTTCCCAGAATGCAACAGCATATATTTGATCTGATAAACATACTTTTATTTATTTATATATTTTTTTACTTTTAGTGTCAACAAAAGGTGTTGGCCATCATTTCTATTATCATACTATATTTCCTTCATTCTTTTTTGCACCATATCATTATGTGAGATCACTGTAAACTCCCTTCTTTTATTTTTTGAATCAATGTGCCATAATTCCTCTGACATATATTTATTACTTCGGGGTCGAGAGACGGGAATGCTAATTTAGGAAATTATGTTTTTCCTATTACATTTTATCTTGACTCATTAAGCAAATATTTAAGTGCCTAATGTATGTCAGGTCCTTGATAAACAGCATCAAACAGAGTAGAAAAAGTCAATATCTCTGTGGAGCATTTATATAGTAGATAGAATATGACAATGGCTAATATGTATTGAAAACTTTTGACATAGGTACATAGGAAAGCAAGGCTTAGTTCATGGTCAAGTCTGTACATATAAGCCTGGGTTTGTTTGATCCCAGAGCCAGCTCTATTAGCCACTAGGCCCAAAAGAAGATTATCACCTATTGTAATAGTCTCAAGATTCTTTCATCTGTAACCCTGGAAGATACTGTGATTTAAGGGTCTAGGAACAGAGAAGGGAAGAAATGAAAGCATAAGCTAAAATTAAGAACAAAGGAAAGATCCAAATAAGCAACCAAGACTAGGAAGAGCAGTTTTAAAAGAATACTGTTTGCCGGGACCGGTTTGGCTCAGTGGATAGAGCGTCAGCTTGCAGACTGAAAGGTCCCAAGTTCGATTACGGTTGGGGGCATGTACCTTGCTTGTGGGCACATCTCCACTGTGGGGTGTGCAGGAGGCAGCTGATCGATGTCTCTCTCTCATTGATGTTTCTGACTTTCTATCTCTCTCCCTTCCTCTCTGTAAAAAATCAATAAAATTAAAAAAAAAGAAAAAAGAATACTAATTTGCCACAGAAGAAAAGAATATGGCAGACATAATCTCCAATGGCACAGAAACTTCAGATGGGATAAGAAACACACAGCTGTAGAGAAAGGCTGTTTTCAGACAGGTAACTGAGAGCAGCCTGATCATTAGAGTGGGTAGCCAATATCTATAAACATGTAATAGTAAAATAAATGCAGAAATCATTCCTAATCTCTAATTACAAAGGTTTTATAAAAATATTTCAGGAACTGTTATGTTGGGACCAATATATTCTAGAATAAATCAAATATGTAATTACATTAATCTCATTGGGAACTTGGGTTTTTAAAAATATGTTTTTATTGATTTTTTTAGAGAAACACACAGAAAAACATTGATGTGAAAGAGAAACATCAATTGACAGCCTCCTGCATGCTCCCTGACAGGGGATTGAGCCTGCAACCTGGGCACCTGTGCTGACAGGGAATCAAAGAAGCCACCTTTTTGTGCGCAGGATTGCTGGAAACCCAACTTTGCTTCACTAATAGAAAGATGTGGATAGGAAGCCCGGAAGGCTAGTCAACAACCTTAATTGCTCTAACTACTCATTGTTTAGTTGAGACATTGTTAGCTGAAGCAGCCTCCATCTCTGTTTGTCTTATGTATTTTTGTTCTTGAAATTTCCTGCCTAAAGGCTATGGGTGTGTCCCAAAGTCTCAATAAAAGGGATATTTAAAGACACCTAATATATGAATATTTGAATATTTAAAGACACCTGATACATGAATATGCAAGGCCAGAACAAAAGGGTAGTCTCACTAGAGGAAGTTTTCCGTCTGGCCCCCCAATATTTCCAAATTAATACTTTCCTAGTTTCTTTTCATTTGTAGTGCGGTCCCCTCCAGAACAGGAACCCTGAACCACGCAGGGCATGAAAGAGATTCCCACACAGGATGATGCTCAACCAACTAACCCACACAGGTTAGAGCAAGAAATTCAGATTTTTAGTATAAGAAGGAAGAAATTGCCATAAAATCAAATATATTAATTTTCTATTTTTTTTAATATATTTTTTATTGATCTTGGAGAGGAAGGGAGAGGAAGAGAAAGATAGAAACACTAATGATGAGAGCTGCCTCCTGTATACCCACCACTGGGGATCAAGCCCACAACCTGGACACATGCCCTGACCTGGAATCAAACTGTGACCTTCTGGTTCATGGTCAATTCTCAACCACTGAGCAACCGTAGTGGGGCTCAATTTTCTAGTTCTATTTCTTCCTAAGTGATGGTTGTCTATATTTATGGTTTATGCACTTTTATGATTTATATTCTATTTCAGTAATAAAGTTTGTAAGATATAAGATAAATAAAAATACAATTACATAGGAGGGGGTTCCAGAAAATCAAAGGGCAAGAATAAAGGGAAATATTTTCTCTAATAAACTCAATGCATATCAATCATTTTATTTTATTTCCTTTAAGTTCTCAGAAAAACCTTATTTGTACTGAAAATCTCTGGGTCTCCAGACAGTGCATGGACTCCTACCAATTTAATTGTAACTTAGAAGTTAGTATCCTAACACAAATTTCTCCCACTGTTTGATCTACTTTAGAACTGTCAATTACCTGGAAGGGGATCCTTCAATTTATTGTATCTGGAACTATCTAGCAATCTCTTCTGAGGGAAAAAGGTATATTTTGATTCCTCAAATAATTTCAAGTGAAATTATAAGATTATAGTTGTTGTTAATCCTTACTCAAGGACCTTATTTCCATTGATTTTTAGAGAGAGTCAAAGGGAGGAAGGTAAGGGAGGGGAAGAAAAGGGAGGGGAAGAGAGAGAGAGAAACATCAATGTGAGAGAAAAATGGATTGGTTGCCTTCCTCATGGACTCTGTCGGAGTCTGGGGATTGAACCTGCAACCCAAGTACATACCCTTTACCAGGAATTGAACTCAAGACCCTTTGCTGTGTAGGCCAAGGCTGTAACCACTGAACACATTGGCCAGGGCAGATTATAGCCTTTTAAGGAAAACATCCAGGCATTCAATTAACATTTATTAAGGACAGGGCTGCAAAAGGCATTTCTTACTTTTTTTTTTTTTTTTTTTTTAGTTTGTAATATATGAATTCAGCCAGGAAGTGGTTTATTTCCAAACAGAGAAGAATCTTATTGATTCATTTTCATTTAGCTTATGTTGCTTAGAAAAACTCTTTTAAACCAGAATTTACATTATTATGACTGCAATCTACATTATTACAAACCTGTGATTTAAGATAAACTTTTTTAGATATAAATTCACAAAGCTTTTTAAAACCAATTATAAAGGAGTTTTCTTTTGGAAGGAGAAATGGGTACATTTGTTTGAAAAATGTTAAAAGGCAGCACAATTAATAAACTGTACAGTACTCATTATATGCCATTACAAAAACATCCATTTAATAAAATTTAATTTTTAAGTAGAAAGGGAGAAAGAGTATTATTGAAGTAATAACTTACAAAGTCATTTATTAATTTAATCTTCAAAACAATCCTACAAGATCCATACTTTATTGATTTGAGAGAGAGAGAGAGAGAGAGAGAGAGAGTTATTATTCCTCTTATTTGTACATTCACACATTCATTGGTTGCTTCTTGTATGTAATCTGACCAGGGATCAAACCCAAAACCTTGGCCTTTTGGGGTATGCTAACCAATTGAGCTATCCAGCCAGGGGAGGTTCATAGTATTTTTCTCAGATGAGTAAACTGAAGTACAGAAAAGGTATATGACTTGCCTGAAAGTATGTAGGATATAAAGCAGAAGGCACGTGATTTGAATCTAGACAATTTGGTCTCAGATAACTAGATCCATTCCCAGTTCTGTTGTGTGTATGGTTGACTAGTCAGGTCACATCAAAGTTAATAATTTGTCAAGGTCATGTGCTTTTCAGAATTGGAATTATCTCTCCAAGGTGTCAACATAATCAATTCATATATCTTTCTTTTTTTTTTTTTCTGGCACATAGTTGGTTTTAAAAAGGACTGTTTTGTTAGAGAGTGGGAATTTTTTTTAAATATATTTTATTGATTTTTCACAGAGAGGAAGGGAGAGGGATAGAAAGTCAGAAACATCGCTGAGAGAGAGACATCAATAAGCTGCCTCCTGCACATCCCACACTGGAAATGTGCCCGCAAGCAAGGTACATGCTGCCAACCAGAATCGAACCCGGGACCTTTCAGTCCGCAGGCCGACGCTCTATCCACTGAGCCAAACCGGTCTCGGCAAGAGAGAGAGTGGGAATTTTTGAGCATGCCCCATTCCAGAGAGGCCGTGGACTAGCCCCCAGATAGAGTTGTCAGTGCTGACAGCAGGCCAGGCCTTGAGATATGGTCTCATGGCCCCTTCCAAGACACTGTATTTTGAAGCTTGCTAGCAAACAACAATTGGTTCTATTTTCTTTCTTCTGCTTTTATCTTCTTCAAAATACTATGCTCCAATCCACATATCATTCAATTACAGTTTCCTCTTAAATACTAACAAAACAGACCATTTTCAGAATGGTAAAGAGACTGAGAAACAGATTCTTTTGGATCTATTTCCTGATTAGATGTAAAAGGCCCTTCATTTAGAAAACACATTTATAATTTCCAGATTATTTTGATCTTCCTTCCATTCTAGGGGCCTTTCCCACAGACCAAGAGTCAGAGAGTCTTGAACATATACATCATCATATAAATAATGGTATTATTACCTTTGCTTCATTTTGGCAGTCTTCTTTATAAAACTTTTAACCTAAACTTTGGCCCTATAACTCCATGCACATCTTTTTCATTTATTTTACTGAATAGGCAGTTTTTCATAGTTTCACCTTAGGTTACATCAATACATTTATAGACTCATATTCTGTACTCATTAAAGATCTCAGAGACTGGAAGATACAACTAAAGATTTCTTACTGGTCTACATCTACCTGTATATTGTTTGGACTCAAAAATATCATGTCATATAGATAAAATCATGCACACAAATATTAATAAACATGTCAAGAAGGGAAACATGATCATTGTATTTCAATGGCTGTAAAAAACAAAAAAGAATGCAGATGCTCCTCAACTTATGATGAAATTATGTCCTGATAAATCCATATAAATAGAAAATATCATAAGCCAAAAATACATTTAATACACTTACACTGTTGACAGGGAGCAGAGTTTGTCACCCCAAATTATGCCTCTGGAAATATTATTTTGGCCTACTTAATTTTAAGAAACCACAGATATGGGGAAAGTTATGAAAACCCTTTGTGAAGGACTTTTACATTTTTAAGGGACATCTCAATCTGTAAGGGTATTTTCCTCTTTTGTATCAGGACTGCCTTAAAGACATAAACTTAAAACTTCATAACACTATTACCCTGGTTTACTGTGCTTTTCATAGTAACCTCCCATAATGGACTCTGCATCCCCAATATCTTCTTTTGTCTTTTGATAAAGGTGGTGACTTCAGCCATTTTGGGGAGTTAGACAATTTTCCTGGGTCTTCACCATGTATATATGAGTTATATATGTTACTAAACTTTTTTTTCTGCTACTCTATCTCATACCAATTTGATTATTAGATCAGTCAGAAGAATCTAAAAGTGTAGATCACCCCCAACTGCCCTCCCTTGTAGGCATGGTCTCTGCCAACTTCCCTACACTGCTGGCCATCTTGTGGTGGCCATCTTGTGTCCACATGGGGGCAGTCATCTTGTGTGTTGGAGTGATAGTCAATATGCATATTACTCTTTTATTAGCTAGGATAGAGGCCTGGTGCATGGGTGAGGTCCAGCTGGTTTGCCCAGAGGTTGTCCTGGATCAGGGTGGGTGTTCCCTAGGGGTGTGGGTTAGCCTGGGCAAGGGGCCTGTGGTGGTTTGCAAGCAGGCCACCCCTCCCCCCAGCAACCCAAGCAGAGGACCTGGTATCTGGGATTTATTTATCTTCTACAATTGAAACTTTGTAGCCTGGAGTGGAGCCAAACCTTCTGCTTGCATAGCCATTTAAACTTTGTTGCCTTAATTAGAGGCCTGCTGGCCAGGGATTGCAGAAAGCATGGCTTTCTCCATTGCCAGGGGCAACCCAACCCTCCTTCCTGCTCTCTCTGTGGCTGTAGCCATCTTGGTTGGGTTAATTTGCATACTTGCTCTGATTGGCTGGTGGGCTGGTGGGTCTAGCAGAGGCATGGTCAATTTGCATATTACTCTTTTATTAGCTAGGATAAGCCCTTTAACCATAAAATGTGTTCCCTTTTGTCTTATATTTATGCTTATATAAGTAACTTTTAATAAAATTAACTTTTCAGCATTGGTTGATAATAGGAATATTTTTATTTTACACGTTGGCCTGTTTATTGCTCAAGATTGAAAAGCACCACACTATAGCAACCATCAAGTAAAATGTCTTAACATTGGGGAAATTTGATATTGGTTATTTGTAGAAAAACAGAATTAAGGAGAAGTAGAATCTACTAACATGCCTTTTTATATGAACATCCACTCATATAGGAGGGCTAAAGTATTGTAAAGTGATTGTTTCATTAAAGCAAAATATGTCTCATAATATTATTGGGCAGATGTAACTGATTTGACTTAATAATAATGGAAATTAACTTCCTGTGCCTGATAGGCTTGAGGGCAATATCACAGCAGTACAAGCCAGGGCATCAGTTCCATTCTGGTTGAGCTAGCATGGGAAATAGGACCAGAGGACAAAATGAATTATAACCAATGAACTTTTATACTATGCCCTAAAGGATGCTAGTGTAAATAGTGTTAAATTAGAAGAAAACAGTGATGACTTGAGATGTGACCACATCTGAAAGTGCCTTATACCTGCAAGAGGCAGGAGCCCTAGAACATGTGTTAATATGCATAACTAGGAGGCCAAAGACAGTCGTACCACTCTATTGGACTGAATTTATATACTCACACATATATATACATACATAAAAACACATTCCAATGCATATAAATGCATGTATAATGAATTTCATATCATAATAAAACTGTGTCTAAAGTGAAGAGTCACACACAAAAGAATCAAGTAATATAAGATAGAAATGGAAAGGGGATATGCATAAGGAAAACAATAAATTATAGTAATAGATGGCCTTTATACATCTGGATATTCAATAGTTGTGAAAGTGTTGATGATGCCAACTCTAAGCATCCAAGGTTTTCTGAAGCAAAATCTCTGATCTTATTGGAAATTTGTTTAGATTTAGGATGGGGTCTAAGTTCACATCTTTTTCTGTGCATACAGCACCTTTGAGAGTGTCAAACTCATAATAAATGTTTGGTAACTACTATTTTTATTGATTGTATTAGTCCAAATACAGAAATGAGAAATATTTGCTGCTTTACTGCTTCCTTGTTAGTCCCTAGTAAATGTTATTCACTAAGTAAATGTCTTCAATGTATAAATAATTCAGAAAGCAAAGTTATACCCACATTTCAGGAATATCCATTGATGGTCTACAATCAAAGTTGTACATGACCTATTGAAGTTTATTAGCATTATCAAAAGGACTCAGCAGCTAATGTGAAGATGCTTCCATTGGATATAGATGGAAAAATATGACCATCAATAAGGATAATAACAAAAAAGGATTGAAATATATTTGAATATATTTAAATTCATACATTTGGCTCAGTGGATAGAGTGTTGGCCTGTGAACTGAAGGGTCCTGTTTTTGATTCCAGTAAAGGGGACATGCCTAGGTTGCTGGCTTGATCCCCAGTAGGGGGCATACAAGAGGCAGTTGCTCAACGATTCTCTTTCATCATTGATATTTCTAACTGTCCCTTTCCCTTCCTCTCTGAAATCAATAAAACATAATTTAAAATAAAATAAAATAAAAACAAACCCATACATTTTTTAGTGATACCAAAATAAACTAACAAGCAAAAATAAATAAATAAAAACCACTACTGATAAACTTAGGAAAAGACTAGGGAGCCATTTTATTATTTTGAAAAGTGTTCTTTTTGGAGAGAAGTACTATACTACTAGGTAACCTAACCATACATATAATGCTGAGGAGGTTCCTTTATAGAAATACTCCAGCTAATAAATGAAGAAGGAATGACAGAATATTTTGTATTCCATAATAAAGTAATTAATCAACACTATGATTATTAATGATTGCTACTATCTCACCTCATAAAAGTGAGGAAACCAAACATTATATACTTTTTTGATGAAAGTACACATACTATAAAGTCATTTTGCAAACAAACAAAACGCCAAAAACCTGACTATGAGCAGCCTTCTAGGTCTAGCTTCTAATTTATAGAGACCCCAAGGGACAGAGAAACATTTTAAACAATACCATCATGGGAATATAGTCAACAAAATCTAATACTTGTTTCTTTAAAATATTAATGGCAGAAATATTGGGGACCAGTTATAATTGTAAGAACTACCAATCATGCTCTGTTAGCCATGGTTATTTTGATTAAAGAAGGCACATTCTAACCTGGCTGAGAGTTGCACATGCGGATCTGGGGGCTTACCTGGCAATGTGGCTTATCTTCCACATCCATGAGCTGCCTACCATCAGTAAAAGATGAACAACCTTGTTGCAGAAGACAGAGGTGCCAGCCTTTTGAAAACCCCCAACCCTTTGCTTCCCTGCAGGCCTTTGAAAACCCCCAGTCTGTATTACCTGTAAACTGCTTATTTTGCATAACAATTATCATCCCTTTTGCCTACTTCCCCATGTAAACGTCACCCTTCTATCCATTATAAGCAGCTGCTTTATGGTGGAATGGACAGCAGATTTTTGTGGATGACCTGCTGCTCTCCCATACTGCCAGCAGTATTGGAATAAACACTCATATACGATTCAATCCTGCCTCCGCTGAATTGGCTCAAGTAATGACAGGCAGCCCAGACCCACTGATGATCTGGTTACAAAAAACAATGGAAAGAGGAAGAGAGAGAGAGGAGAAACTTAGGAGAAATCTAAAACTAAACTAGATGTAATAATTACATTCATAATGTCACTTCAGTCTTGTTCAATTCCAATTAATTATTTAAGCCCTAACTGGTTTGGTTCAGTGGATAGAATGTCAGCCTGCGGACTGACGGGTCCCAGGTCCGATTCTGGTCAAGGGCATGTACCTTGGTTGAGGGCACATCCCCAGTAGGGGGTGTGCAGGAGGCAACTGATTGATGTTTCCTTCTCATTGATGTTTCTAACTCTCTATCCCTCTCCCTTCCTATCTGTAAAAAATCAATAATATATATATATAAATATAAATATATATATATATATATATATATATATATATATATATATATTAAAGCTATTGGAGTCTTACAGAATAATCTGAGAAACATTAACACTGTACATTTCATGATATTAAGAAAAATACTACTTTTTCAGGGCATGACAGTGGCATTGTTATGTTTTAAAGGAAGATTCTTTTAGAAATAAAGCTGAGATGTTTAGAAATGAAATGATATTCTTTCTGGGATTTCAAAACAATTAGAGAGTGGATGGGTATAGAGAGGAAACAAGATGGTAATGATTATAATTGTTAAAGCTGAGTGAAGGGTATGTAATATCTGTTATATTCTCTTTCTATACATTTGAAATTCTCTATCACAATACGTTTTTTTTAAATGGTCTGCTTGTACTTATAATGTATGAATGCAAGATATAAGTTGAGCTAATATGTCTTAAGCTCTTCCATTTTCCACATCTTGGCTTCAAAGTAACCACACTCTTTGATCGTTATGGTTTCTCTAGGCCCCAAGAGACAGTTTAGATTTTTGTTTGTTTATGAAATTCAATCAGGTCATCAGAAAATCAATATAATAAAACTGTCCAATATCCTGGAAAACATTCAAGTATAAATAACAGTCATTTATACTTCTCTAACAAAACCATTAGAGAATCATATAAAACATAGTTATCTAAATCATACAAAACAAAGTATCTAAGACTCAGGGTCCATTGGATTCCAGTTTGTCCACAGCAAAGGTTTAGCTCCACTTGGTGAGTGAAGGAGTCAGATGATAGTCTTATCTTTCATCATCTATTTGTAAAGGGACTAAAGATTTCCTGGTTGTGGGAACCATACCAGAGCTGTCAGACAGCCAAGGCCACTCAGTGTGTGAAAAAGGCCTTGTTGACAGTCTGCCAAAGGGACAAAGCCACTCTAAATACAGCTGCAAGGCCAGAGCAATCTCATAGTACTCTGTGCCTTTCTAGAGCCCAAATTATTGATGTCACTGTTGTCAACTAGCCTTCTTTGTCTCTGGAATAATATACAAGTTCCTGACCAGCTCGTTTGCTAAAGTGTGAAAGAGTGTGTTGGAGAAGCGAGAGTGGGCTGGGGAAAAGGCTAGAAAGGTCAGACAAAGATGAGAGTTGGTACTGCTATGATGTAAGGCCAAAAGCTCATAGACAGAGCAAATATAGCTACCATGTTAACGAGCCAGTCTGCTGAGAGAGAAGCTCAGAGGCAGTAACTATGTGAGGCTATAGAGACCAGCCAGTGTGCTGGGCTAGAGAGGTTGGAGAGGCTACAGAGACTGCTACTGCTTTGTAGGAAAGATGTGTTTATCAGCCGGTGTATGGCTGCCTGTTTTATGGACTACTGTGAAAGACTGTTTTGCCTGATGGCCACTAGCTTCTACAATAAAGACTCATCCTTATACACCCACCACTTCTCATGGCTTCTCCGTCTAAGACCAGCATACAAGGAAGTCCAGCACCAGGCAGAGGGTCTCAGACTCAACATCTATAACCAGTGAGCAGAAGATAATGGAGGAACTTGGACTAAATTCCCAACAGTTAGTACAGTGGGCAGGGTTCAAGAAGGAACCTACTCTGGTGTAGTCGGAAAGAATTTAAAAGAATACATGGAGTCAGAGCAGCTCAGAGCACCAGAGCTGTGCAATGCTCATGCTGCCTCTGACAATGGTAAAAAAAAAAATAGTAACTTAAAATTTTTCATTACTTGACAACATGTGAGCACTCATGTCCATGACATTTGAGGAGCTACAAAAAGCACAATGTCTAGGCCAAATTCTATTATTGTAAGAGAAAATTCATCATGCAGATATAGACAGAATGAGTTATATAATGACCTGATCTAGCTATTAGGAAAATCCCAAGTACACCGTGATAGCTGTTACCTGAACCCGTAACTAATTTAGCCACTTTGTTGTCAGATATGTTCCCTACGGTACAAGATCTACATGTAAACTGGAAGGATCTCTTTTATTAAAATCACTCTTTGGAGCCCAGCAACTCTCCTATGACACCCTTGTAACAAAGCATGACACTAGGCATGGGAAGTTTTCTCTGCTATTTCATAGGTTGTCGGAAACCAAATATTGTTCTCACTAAATGGATGTAAATAGGAAGCCAGAAGGCTGGCCAACCTTAATTGCTCTGAAAGGTCAGAGCTGATTACTCATTGTTTCGTTGAAACTATCTGTATGTATCATGTTAATTTCTGTTATTTCCTGCCTAAAGACTAGGAGTGTTACCCAAAGCCTTAATAAAAGGGAGAAAAAGGCCAGAGCAAGTGGCAGTCCTTTCCACTAGAGGAAGGCTCCCGCCTGGCCCCCCAATATTGCCAAATTAATGTTTTCTAGTCTCTCATTTTATTTGCGTGCGGCCTCCTTCAGAACCCGAACCCTGACCCGGGAACCCTGAACCACGCGGGACGTGGAAAGAGGTTCCCACAATAGGTTTGTTTAGTAACTGTGCCTTCATGTACGCTGAAAGCACCCGAGCAAAATACCCAAACAGCAGCATTTAGGAGATTAGTAGTGGCCCCGAGCGTAGTGCTGAGCTGCAGCAACTGTGGAGGCAAACATCTGCCTCTAGTAGTGTCAACAGTGTAGCTGATGAAGGTGTGAAAGGCCCTGGGAGAAGTAAGCAAACAGCTGAGCTAGGGGAGGCAAGCAGCAGTCCAAACTTGAGTGACATAAAACAAAGACAATGATGCAAATTGGAGCGGGAAACACTGATGAGTGGCCAAGGTCTTTCAGATGCACATGGAGAGGCTACTAAGCTAACAAAATTAGGATGCTATAGCCGGTGCAACCTATGATTACATAGGCTTATAACTCCACATGCAGTTTGGATTAAAACAACGTCCATGTAGTCTTCAGGGTTTGACTGGGATGGATTTTTGCTGAACAAAACATCCTCAGGCAGTGGAAGGCAATGTGTATCGTAAACTGGTGCTGCTATCCATCTGTCTCCCACACCAAAGTCACAGAAGCCTTCAGTCTCTTCTTCCATCCCTCAGAGCCAATCTATTACCTAAAGTCTTAAGTTGGGTTCCTCAAGATCAGACCCAAGACAGGAATTTGAGTCCATGTAGTTTATTATGATGGTCATCACAGGAAGCGCGACTACAAAAGTAGAGAGATGAGAAAGAGAAGAGAGGAATGGGAATACAGGGTGTAGCAATGAGAACGTCATGACTATAAACAACTGGGGCTCAGTGTCACTGATTGCTGAGAGATGGTGTAGACATGCCCTCACACTTGTTCCACTTGAGGTCAAAACAAAACAAAACAAAATAAAACAAAACAAAAAAACACAAAAACAACTTAGGGTAGCCCAAACGGGTTTGGCTCAGTGGATAGAGCATCAGCCTGTGGACTGAAAGGTCCCAGGTTCGATTCCGGTCAAGGGCACATACATTGGTTGCAGGCACATCCCCAGTAGGGGGCGTGCAGGAGGCGGCTGATTGATGTCTCTCTCTTAATGATGTTTCTAACTTTCTATTCTATTTTTTTCCCTTCCTCTCTGTGAAAAATCAATAAAAAAATTTAAAAAACACAAACAACAACTTAGGGTATTTAGCATCCAATTCTTACACGTCATAACTGCAGGATGTCAATTGAGGGTCTCAGTATCCTAGCACTACTAGCCTTCTCCACGATGGCTAACTGCATCAGAGAAAGCCCCCAGTTGCATGCAAGCAAGCAACCATTAGTCAGAATGGGAGTGCTGAGGGGATATGAACAGTGTCTGCTAGAATCAACAAATACTCTAGAGCAGTGGTCGGCAAACTGTGGCTCGAGAGCCACATGGGGCTTGTGAGCCCCGGTTTGCCGCTCTGTTGACTAAAGAGTTTGCTGACCACTGCTCTAGAGTACATTCCTATGTATCTTTCAAGACAGCGCCCTATTTGTCCAATTGTCTTTGATTTCTCGCTCCTTTGCATCAGCATTGCTTTTGCACATCTGACTATTGTTTTATTTCTCACAATTATCTCTTTACAAATCCTATTTTTTTTTCTTAACATTCTCTCATTTTCTTAGAAACTGGCCTGCATTTATCTTGGCACTTGAGGCATTGATTACAGTCCCTGAGACTCAGTAGGTGTTCATCAAAATTTTGCCTGTTGAATGAATAAGAGAATGCATGCAATCATCATGTTCTCCATTTTCTTCAGAATCCATGTCTGCAAATCAAAGTTAAATGGCTTTACTAGAAGAGGTATTTTCATTTGTTTTCTGAGGTTTTTTTTTTTATGACAGTGATTTAGCACCCCTGAAAGTTTTCAGTTACTTTCCAGTTGTTTTAAAAAATGGGATAGCTATTTTTAGTGAAAAGAAATAAGGGAAAAAGGAACATTCTCACTCTCAATTTGAGTTTTGAGATGATCAAATTGCTTCAGCTGGGGGAGTCAATGTGGATGGGACCACACTAGCAGCTGGAGAAACCCCAAGATATTACTCTAGAGGTTATTTTTAAATCTTTATCTGCTACAAAGATATATAAAAAAATTGCACCAATAAATAAGTGAGCAAGTGCTTTGAAAATAATTTTTACCTTGAATAACATAGAAAACTACACATTATAACCATTTTATAAAGAGCAAAACAAAAAAAACCTTTGTTTTCCCCTCCATTTAAAAATAATAATAATATTATATAGAGATATAAATATAATATATACATATATAGAGTTAATCGATTCTTAAAGTGAAATAGCACATGCAAATTAAAAAAAGAAAAACATTCCCATGCTACCCTACCACATGCATAGGTGATAATTCAACCATCACTAAATTCCATTCCATATATATATATATATATATATATATATATATATATGACTATAAGACAATTGTTATGATAGCAAATAAGCATGCTCTGAGCTCATTTCACAAACACATTTGTTTACTTATAGTGTTTTTATACAGAGCCATTTACATATTAGTATATATAATGAACTAAGCAATTAAAACTACACAATGATCACATTTCAATGTCTGTATAAAATCGTGCCATTAGGAGAAAAAAAAAACATGTAGTACTAAAGTCCCTTTAGCAACTACCACATAGCTAAGCCCATTTAGATGAACTACCTATCTACATATCTATTTTCCTACATCCAGCCACAGTGAAAAGTCCATGTATATCTATTCCTTTTCCTTTGTGCAAACATAAAGAAGCACTTGCTCCCTGAAGTAGAACTGTTGCGTAAATATGGTTGTACTTTTAATTTTGAAAGAGAATACCAAGATGATTTCCAAACCCAGGGCTTATTTAGGTTACTCCACAGGCAGTGATAACTTTGTTCCTCACACTCTTGCCTCCAATGGGCATTCACAAGCACCTCATCTTTGTCATTCTGATGGGTGAGAAATATCTTCCTTTAAAATTCTTAAATTATTATTTTCTTACACAATTGTATTTCATTCAGCTTTTTAAAATGTTTTTATTAATTTAGAGAGGAAGGGAAAAGGAGATAGAGATAAAAATATCAATGATGAGAGAGAATCATTGATCACTACCTCCTGCGCACCCCCTAATGGGGATCTAGCTCACAACACAGGCATGTGCCTTGACCAGGAATCCAATTGTGACTTCCTGCGTAGTTTGGTGCTCAGCCACTGAGCCACACGGGCTGGGCTCCTTTAGTTTCAATGGCCTATTTCATCTATTTTGCTAATGTTTCTATAGATTAGACTTTTAAAAATCAATTTGCAAACATTTTACAATTATTATTCTATTCCTAAGTGCCTTTCCTATTATTTTACAAATTTTGTTTCAGCAAAATGGGACTTTTCCAATTGCGTAAGATATGAACTTAGGAGAAAACTTTTGTTTCTTTATCACAGGGAGTTATCACTATTAATATTATAAATTTAAAAAAATACATAAATGTTTACAAATAAACACACTGAGGAACACATCTATTCATAAAGTGAGATTATTTTTTCCATAGAGCCAATATTTACTCTTAAAAAATTCTAAGCTATGAAACTATCATTCATTTTTATCAATTTATTTTATTTGTAGTCTCAGATTTTCAAAGATATTACATGACACCACTGTTATTTTTAAGGTGTACAAGAGTATGGATACTTTGGTGTATGTATGCATATGAACATAATTAATGTAGTCCTTTATGTTACAGCAATTTTTGTATTGGAGCCATCACTTGATTTAAATTAATGATAACCAATTTATTGTCCTACTTTTCTAAATTTTACTTATTCATGTATTCAGTTCCCAAAGAAAATCCGGCAGTTACCTTGGGGGTAAAAATGACACTTATCCTTGACTAACTTTGACCAGGTGAGACACTTATGATTTCAATACCCAGTCTCATAATATATTTTTCAATAACATTGACTTTGTTGAAAGGACAAACAATATCAAAATTGAATGGGATTTTTACCAAAGTGAATGGTGGTTCATGGCAGATGGAGGCCAAATGTTTACTGTGGTGAAACAATCAACATTTTTATTTAAAATTAAAACTTGGACTAAGACACTTAGATTTTAAAAAAAAGCTATGGTACATTTATATGATGAAATACTATGCAGCAGTGAAAACGAAGGATCTCTTACCTTTTGGACAGCATGGAGGGACCTGGAGAGTATTATGCTAATGAAATAAACCAGTCAGAGAACAACAAGTATCACCTGATCTCATTCACATGTGGAATCGAATGAACAAAATAAATTGTTGAACAAAATAGATCCAGAGACATAGAAGCATAGAGCAGACTGCAAAATATCAGAGGGAATTGGGGGGGGGGGCGGTTGAGGATGGCTTGGTGGGAATAAATCAACCAAATAAATTGTATGCGTATATGTATGGGCCATGGACACAGACAATAGGAAGGTGAAAGCCTAGAGTGGGGATGGGGGAGTAAGGTGAGGGTGGAAGTGGGTTAGAAGAGGTCAATGGGGGAAAAGGTGGTCATATGTAATGCTTTCAACAATAAAGTTTTTTTAAAGCAATGAAGTACTGATATACTGTATAACATGAGTAGACCTTAAAAACATTGTGCTAAGTGAAAAAAGCCAGATACTAAAGGCCACATATAGTATGATTACATTTATATTAAATGTCCACAAAAAGGAAATTCGTAGACTCAAAACATAGATTAGTCATTGCCAGAGAGTATAGGGAAGAGAAATGGGGAGTGACTATTAATAGACATGAAGTCTCTCTTGGGGATGACAAAAATATACTAAAATTAAATGATGGTGAGAGTTGCACAGATCTATAAATATACTAAAAACCATTGGCTTGTACATTTTAAAAGGCTGAATTTTATGGTATGTGAATTATATCTCCATAAAGCTGTTATTAAAAAGTCCCCAAAATATCCCATTTTTTTAAGAAACTTTTTTTCCCCCCTTGAAGTCTTCTAAAAGAGTTTACAGCTCTTTTTTTTGTGCTGTGGCTTTTGGGAAGCAGCTTGCTCTGGGTTTATTTGCTTTTGTCTATTTTAGTGTTAGAATCCATCCTGCTTACATATCCTGAGTCTCTTTGTTTTTATTTGAGGCTTAAAAACAAACAGAAGCAGCTCTTCCAAATCCCCAATGATTCAACAGGTTTTATTGTGCAGATGGTAAGCATTTGTTTCCTTCATTATTTGTTACCAAGAAAAAGGGTGTGAAATAGATCTACTGGGTCAAAACTGACGGTTCATAAATGAATTCCTTCCTTTTGTCTTAGCTCTGCCTTGTCTTTTGAAATAACTTCTCTTAATTTTATGTCAATGTCTGATAAAATGTTATTGTGTACTAATGATTCTACTTGGTGTACTAATGATTCTACTTATCCTTGTTTCTGAAACCATATATATATATAAAAGTCTAAGCAACTGGCCTACCATCCAGTAGCTATGACGCATAATGACCACCAGGGGGGCAGATGCTCAATGGATGGAAACATGGAACAGACTGATGAATCTCAGAGCAAAGTGGGGAGAGGGGAGTGTGGGAAGAGATTACCCAAAGATCTTATATCATACTAGAGGTCTGGTCTGTGGGGACTGGGCCTGGCTTGTGGGGATCTGGACAAAACAGGATCTCTGATATCACCCGAGAGGTCCTGGGTTGCCAGAGGATGCAGGCCAGGCTGAGGGACCCTACCAGTGGATGAATCTGTGCACTAGGCCTCTAGTATAAATTTGCCTCTATCAGGTAGAATATATGGAAGATAGGAAAGGTATTGCAAATAGTAGGTCAATATGTCACCTCTTTCAAGAGCCATCATTAAAGTCTTTGAAATTAACACCACAACTGACAAAAAAAAATCATATAGAACATTTTGGAGTCAATGGCAAATTTGCTTACATAGTTCTTGAAATATTTATTTTTCTGGCTCTTTCTTCTGAATCATAAGAGTAGCAGATACTGGTAGCTGTGTCCTCAATACACATTCTTCCCTTTCTTTTTAACAAATTTCATAATTTTTATTTTGTTTATATGTGCAAATGTGTATTGGTAAAACAAACAACCTCATTTCTAGTCTCTCTGGAAGCCAGTAGTGGCCTTGTAACATGTAAAGGGAAGACTGCTGGAGATTTCTGGAAAAGTTTTGTTTCCTTCCTTCCTTTCCTCTCTCCTTTCTTCCCTTTCCCCCAGCTTTATTAATATATTGCTTCAGAATATGTCACCCCAAAATATTAGGGTTATCTTGAGCTGATTATTTTTAAGAAAGAGCAGACACAGGCAAATCATAACCTAAGTAGAAGTTATCCTTCTGAAAGAGACATTTACATTTCTAAGGGAAACCTCCATGTGTAAAGGTGTCTTCCTCTCTGTACCAGGAAGAAAAGGATGACTCTGAATATCTATAAATTCTTATGGAAGGAATTAAATTTGCATGTCAGCCTGACCCCTATTTATTTATTATACTTTTCCTGATAACTTCCCATAACTGGTCCCCCCACCCCCAATATCTTCTTTTGTCTCTACCTTGAGATTATATTTAATTTGGGTGTGTCGGCCATTTGGGGGAGTTATTCAGTTTTTCTGAGTCTCTCCTATGTATACAGGGGCTGTTTATGTTATTAAACTTCTGTGTGTTTCTTTTTTTCTCCTACTAATCTGTCTTTTATTACAGAGGTCTCATTCAAGAACCCAGGAAGTTAAAGGGAAAATTATTTTTCCTCCCCTACACTTCCTTATTTGTCTTCTTTCCCTGGAATGTGGATGTGAGGCTGGAGGTATTGACACTGTCATTTTGTAACCAGTAATTGACAAGCATGAGAGTGAGAGTAGCACATTATGAGTGGAAGAGCAAAATGACAGAAGGGACCTGGGGTATTAATACCATTATCAGACTACTTTCTTTTTAGACTGCATTTCTTCAAATGTATCAAATGAAAATTTCAAATCTTCTATTTGGTTAAACAGTTCGTTTTAGTCTCTGTTACTTGCATATAAAAATTAATCCGCATCTACAGTTCTTATCAATTGGTGACAACCACTCTCTAGAGTACATTTAGGAAATATGTGGAAATATTTTTAACATTTGTATGGAGGGAGAGGTGCACCAAAGATGCAAGACATATGGTAACATGCAGAAAAGTTCAGCAAAACAAATAATTGTTTCACGTATACAAGCTTTAGAAATGTAGCTGAAAACTTATTTATAATTATGTGAACTTAGAACCCAGCTTCATTTTACATGCAAATGCAAAAGGTGTTTTTTTTTACATTTTTAATACACCCTGAATTTTCCAAAAAAGCAACTATCATGCTTAGTGGAGCAAGTTTTCCACCCCAAAATATGTCTTTTTGGGATACTGTTTATTTTAAATTGGTTACTTTTTAAGAAACGAAAGACTCAGGAAAATCTTTTGACTCTTTTCCTAACTGCCTAAAAGACTTTAGGTAGAGGAAATAAGCTATCATCATATATAAATACTAGAGGTCTGGTGCACAGATTCCTGCACTGGTGGGGTCCCTTAGCCTGGTCCGTGCCCTCTCTCAATCTAGGACCCCTTGAGGGATGTCAGACTGCCAGGATCAGGTGGAAATTGGCAGTCCATAATCCTCTGAGGGATTTAGTAGTGCGAAGCAACAGGTGGCCTTGAGCCTGGTATCTGACGCCCATTGATCAGCAGAGTGGTGCTCCCAACGTGGGAGCACACTGACCACCAGTGGGCAGCTCCTGTATTGAGTGTCTGCCCTCTGGTGGTCAATACACATCATAGCAACCAGTCTACTGGTCATTTGGTTACTTAGGCATATATATATATATTAATGTGAACTAGTGTGATAGATAGGGAGGAACCAGCAAGGCCTTTTTGATCAAAGTCCTTTCTGTGTCCCACTATTAAAGATGGCCCAGTAAACATTTGTTTACCAAACATTAGCTTTTCCATCTCCTTATGAATCGCCTTCTTTGAAATCCCAAATTACACTGCTTTCACTCTCACCTTTTCCTTAGCTCAAAATGGCATATAAGCCTCCACTACCAAATCTGTCCCTCTTCCTCTCTCTCTCTCTCTCAAATCAATAAAAAACATTAAAAATCTTCTCATCTTATTTTCCTTGGTGTAGTTTTCTTCACCACAATAAACTATCTATGAACCCAAATCAGAAGATGAATGTTCCAGCCATTTAGTATTTTTGAGGCTTAGAATTACTCTGGAGAGCAGCTAAAACTTAATTTATCAATGTTACTGAAACCTAGTTTCTTTAACATAACCCAGTGTTCCTACCAAAGCATTTTTCACACTAGATAATAAAAATTTAGTCTGACCACCTAGTCAAGTGTATATTAACTCTTTTTCGGTTCATAGCCATCATTTTGTTTCTTGACACTCTTTCCCTTTTATCCAAAATTCTATTGAAATGACAGAAAGTATTCATGTGTTAAAAGGATAAAATAATCAGGGTGGGAACCAAGAATGAGAGCAAGCAGAAGAGCAGGATATGTGTGGAAATACTGAAAGATATAGATGGAATCTGTTGGTAACAAAAATAAATAAGAGGGAATGTACAACTATGAACACCAGGAGTAATTAGAAGCTTCATAGAAGTCTCACACCTTTAGCTGACAAATAGTGTCCTTCAGCTGTGCTGGGTGCTGTGAAGGGAGTGCTGACTGTTCAAAGAACCTATAATAGAGGAAGTGAGCTCACATAGGAGCTGAGGATTGGTTTTCAGAAAGCTCCCTGAGGAAGAAACATTAAGCTTTAACCTGAAGGATAAAAAGGAGACTGAGAATAGTCTGGTGTCTTAAAAGATCAGTAGCACTGGAATTTAGAGAGGGAAGTGGAGAGGGGTAGAAATCAAAGAGGAAGGCCAGTAAAGGATAGGGCTCTGTAGTGAATGTTAGGTAGATATTTAAATATTAATTTTATAGCAATGGACAACTATTGAAAAGTTATAAGCAACAGTCCAATAAATCTTATAAAAAACATTTATTCTTTTGGCCATATTGAAAATGGAATACAGGGGGTTAATGATGAATGTATAAAGTACAATAGGATAAAGAAATACACATTTTATGCACAAATCAATATCACTGGAACTCATATGGAGAGATAATGTCTTCTCTTTAGTTATCTTCACTTTTCCATTCCTAATTATCATCTAGATAGTCTCTAACCACCAAGATTACTGAAGTAGCCACTAAACTGATTTCCTTAATCCTCATCATTAGTCCACTCCAAAGTCATCCGTCATAATACAAGCAAACACTTTTTTCTAATTATTATTTTTTTCATCTTATTTCTATGCTCAAAAATTTATCGTGTTTTCATATTACTTTTGGATGGGGTTGGAGAGGATTAATAACAATTCTATTTTTCTCAACAAAGTTTGTAATCAAATAAGTCATAGACACAGATATAGATAAAAATATTTCCTTTATTAATGATAAACCTAGTATCAGTGAGTATGGCTTAAGCCTTCTTGCTATGTATACTTGGTAGTAATTTGCCTAGTGACAGCCATGAATAGCATTAAGTAGCAGCATATCTTTTTCTGTGTCAAACACCCCTATACAATTTATATCATAGAGAAATGAGCCCCAAAGTAAAATGTGCTGAGCCACACATGAAGTTCTTCCTCCAAAACTCAGATAGTTCATTTCTGCTTTCTTTTGTTTTTTAACATATTTTATTGATTTTTCACAGAGAGGAAGGGAGAGGGATAGAAAGTTAGAAACATCGATGAGAGAGAGACATCAATCAGCCGCCTCCTGCACATCCCCTACTGGGGATGCGCCTGCAACCAATGTACATGCCCTTGACCGGAATCGAACCTGGGACCTTTCAGTCCGCAAGCCGACGCTCTATCCACTGAGCCAAACCAGTCTCGGCCTGCTTTCTTAATAAGAGTATATTAAGGGATAATGCATAGGGCAGTAGTATTACACTAGCATCACCATTAGATATTTGAAGCAAGAGACAAGGAGGGTCCATACATTTAATTGCACATATATTAAAATATCCTGTCTGATTTCCAATATACTCTATAGTTTGCTAATTGAAAGTTAAATTTTTCAGCATAAGTCCCTATTTCTGTCATTTTTCTTATACTGTCCATATTATTTCCTCACTTCCTCTAACTCTGACTGGTGATTATCCAAACTTTTCTCAAGTCATGGTTAGCGTTATTATCTGAATTTGGAAAAATTTTAATTTGATATAGTTCATAGTCAGAGCCATCCTAACTAGTAGGTTTATTTGTCTCTAAATGAAGTTTAGGTATTCTGAAATATCCTCTCTCTGATACTCAATGTCTAACTAAAGAGCATTGTATTAGGAATCTATATTGACAACAACCTTATTAATATTAATACTCCCAGCATTTACAGTCAGGATAATACAAAATTTCAGACATCACTTAGATGACATTTTGTGGAAACACTTTATAAATAAAACAAATAAAATGGATTATTTCTATTATTACAGATAAAGGATGTTTCAAAATACCATGCTATTCACTCAGAGCTATAAAATGTTAAAGTAACCTATAAAATTATGTCTCAATGACTCTAAAATGTACCAGTTGAAAATAATGCATAAATATAGTAGTGTAAATGGATATGTGTGTAGAGATAATTTTCTCAATAGATATCCCTAAAAGCAAGAACAAGAAAAACAAAACACACAAAAAAATGCAGAAAAAAATAATTTACTAATTTCTGAGATGTTCTCAGGTACCAATATGACAAAGCTTAGTGAATTTAGTCTACGATCAGTGAACCTTAAAAAGTTAGAGAGGATATTTTCTAAATGTCATGAAGAAAAAGCAGACTCTTATGTTGGTTATTCTAATTAAAAGTATTCATGGTAAGGTAGAATTTGTATTTCCTTTCATAGGAAAGTTATTATCTATTTTTCTATAATACGTGTCTTCTTGACACTAGTGGAATAAGCATCAACTACCACTAATAACAAATGGTTTTATAATTAAAGTAGCTAACTGATGTGAAAGTCACTTTGAATATAAATGTGAATTCCCTGCCCCACCCCCCTTCAGTCCATTAAAATATCTAGTGGCCAGGGCAGCCTGGCTCAGCATTTGAGCATCTACCCAAGAAGTCACTGGTTTGATTCCCGGGCAGGGCACATGCCCAGTTATAGGCTCAATCCCCAGTAAGGGGCATGCAGGAGGCAGTCAATTGATGTTTCTCTCTCTCAGATATTTCTATCTTTCCCTTCCCTGCTCTCTAAAATCAATTAAAAAAATCTAGTGGAAAGTAACATAGGTATACCTTTGCTTACCCATTCCAGGAAGGGCAGAAGCATGGACAAATCAATCAATCTAGCAATTGTGAACAACACATTGGAGGAGCTCAATACGTACTTGTTACATTTAACCATGATTTTATTATATCTGCATATTAATTTTTTAAATTATTTAGCAGTAGGAAAATCACTGAGAATATCTACAGCATTCACAGTTTAAAGAAATACTTTCTCATGACAATCAGTTTGGGGGTGCTTTTGTTAGGAGCAGCAGCTGGGCAACTTACATCCCCTCACCCAACAGAAGAAGATGACCCAGACCAAGCATTCTGACCCCCACATAGCAGTAGAAGTCTGACCAGATGGGCTCATTACTTCCCCCACCGCCACACAAGGTCAAGCAGGAGTTTCTGAGAGAACATCAGACATTTACTAAGCTATTTAAATAGACATTATGCATTATGGCCATGAGCTGACCTTTAAAGTAACTTTTCTGTCTAAAGCTCTTTTTTTTTTTTTTAAACTGGAAGTGCTCCTTGCTTGCTGGCTAAAAAAAAAAAAAAATCAAGTTATTAAAAAAGCTATTTCTGAGCTATAATTAATAAAAATAGTTCATCATAACAGGCACCTAAAATTGGTAATTTGTTCTTAAGGGAGGTGGGATTATAAAAAAAGAAGTGGGTTACAATTGATTGCTAGAGGCACACAGATAGTGAAATTGTGACAAGTTATTTAATCTCTGTGCTTTAATTTCCCTGTGTATAAAAATTGAGGTAATAATAGTATCCACTTCTGAGGATGGTTATGTGCTAAAATATATGAAGCCCTTGGTTCAGTGCCAGGCATATGGTAAGCACTTCAATAAATATTAACTATTATTATTACTCATGGAATATACATCATTTCTATTCAAATTCACATGAATAAAGGAGGTAGCACTTTAAATCCAATTCAACAGAAAGGGCTGCTTTTCACTGGAAACCTTGTTAAGTACTGCTTATATCATCACGCCTGATGCTAGCATTTACGTAGCGTGCTGCTTGCATAATTAACATCATAGATAAAGAAATACCCTTTTCTTTCCCTATACTAGCTTCTTAATAGCATATCTTCAGGCTTCCACTAACAAGTTTAGATTTATCACTTAATTTTCAACCTCTCAATATTTAATTGAAAGATGTTTGTCTTCAACAAGGCGGCCAAACAGCCTCCCCAGCAGACACAGAGATGCGGATCTTTGTAGGACCGTGCCTGACAAGATCATCACCCTCGGGAATGTGAAACCTAAAACCCAAGACAAGGAGGCATCCCTCTAACTGGCAACATTTGGTTTTTGTGGGAAAACAGCTGGAGGATGGCCACACTCTCTCAGACTGCAATATTCAGGAGGAGTCCAGCTGCTCTAGGTGTTTCATCTGAGGGGAGACATCATGAGCCATCCCTCTGCCAACTGCTCACAAGTACAACTGTGACAAGTGTTACACCCACCTGAACCCCTCAACTGCTGCAAGAAGTGTGGCCACACCAACAACCTGCACCCCAAAAGGTTAAATGAGGCCCCCTCCACCACCTCTTTGGCCTACAGGGTGGCCTTCTACCTGAATCCTGTGACCCTGAGGCCTCAATAGAGTTTCCCTTTCTTGAATGGGGCAGGGCGGGCAGAAAGATGTATAATATGATTCAAAAGGTACCCATAGGGCAACTAATTCTGAAAACTAGTGACAGGTGAATGAAGGAAGTGTGCTTAATTTCATTTTCATGTTTTAGCGGTTCCTATCTTATGTTGATAAAGAAACCCTAAGCTCTGTATCTATAGAAAAAGATATACTTACAATGTACATGTGGCTATATAAAATGCACATGTTGTGTTTTGGTATGCGTTATTAAAAAGAAACAACAGGGACAAAATGGAGTCACTCGTGCTAAACTCCACTTCAGCAAACCAAGACTTAATACCTAACCTAATTGCACTGTGAACCTCGCCTTAGGAATGTGACCCTTGAGCAGTCAGCTTGGAATTACCTGGTCGGTGCTAGTGAGATAATCCGCCCAATAGGCCCATCCATCCCCCTTAGGCGGGCAACCTTGTCTGAAACAATGTGTTCTTTGCTAATCATTTCCTTTGTCTGCCTCCTTTCCGTCTTTAAAAAGTCTTCCATTTCTGTAGCTCTGGGGAACTCATTTCTATTTGCTAGATAGAAACTGCCTGATTTGTGAATCATTGAAGAAAGCCAATTTGATCTTTCAATTTACTCAGTTGAATTTTTTAACACTACACACACATACTCAGCTATGTAAAAATATAAATATTTTAATTGAGATAATTTTAGGGCCTTACGTAATGTGACTCACGTATACACTATTATGATGCTTCCCCACCCTCCATAACAAGACAGGCTTTCTTAAACTTTTTAGACATAAGATGTGTTTTATTATTTCCAATATACTCTAAAACTCAACAAAATTTTGATTATAAATACAAATGATTAAAAGTACTAATAGCTACAATTACTAGTTTGGGATAGTTTATTTTATTGCCATATATGATGGCATTCTTTCCTATCAACATAGGGATCCATTTGGAAGAGGAAAGCTTATTTAGAATTCAAAGTTTATTCCTGAAGACTCTTAACAAATTGTTAGCAACTTTAACAGATTTCAGGAAAATTCACAATTTCTATTACACTCTTCTGATTTAAGTTGAGGAATATAATTACAAAGATAATAGGAGAGCCACAGGAGATAAGCTACCGCAAGTTGCTGTGGAAAAACCAGAGGCAGCCACAGTCATGGGGCTGCCAACATCACAGCTGGGGAGCTTGCCAAGTAGGCAGATGCCAAAGCAGGAAAAGTAACTCCTGATTGATTGTTATAACCTACAGAGATCAAATACTTCGTGTGTGGGCCTGACTACAGAACTGCCTTTTCCCCAAAAGGCATCATTTATTTGTTTTTCGGTATCGAGGTTGTTAGAAACACAGAAATAAAACTGTTTTATATAAGTATAAAAATATGTCCAAGGAACATCTACCTTTTCTTTAGCAAATAATAAGAAAAAATAAAAAGAAACTCTGGAATAAGTATTGTAGCTTTTATAAATTGTGCCTTAGTTTCCCGGTTTGTAAAATGGAGCTAATAGGAGCATCACAGTTTTATTTAAGGGAAAAAGTGAAATCATAGATGTGATATATTTAGCACGGTGCCAAACATGAGCACTCATTATACATTTCTATTATTGCACCCAGTTAGTTAAGCTTGCATTATCCTTTTAATATTTGTACCATGCTAGACAAATCAACACTATTTTTTTTAAAAAATGTGTCCAGAAATAACTTTGACATTTCTGTTTAGCAAGGATTAGTTACTTGGAAATATATTTTCTATAAATGGGTTTTATATATAAAAGACTGTTACTTTTTTAGTGACTTCAAAAATTTAGAAGAAATAATTTTCAAAGAAATATCATAGCATCATTTTAAAGCACTCTCTAGGTGAGGTTGTACTAATAGATCAAGTTGCACACATACTACACATTATATCCAATTCAAATTTTAAATTAAGTTAAATATAGGGGTATTTCACCTTAGTCCATGTAGCATCACAGCATCTAAATGTTAGAGAATAACTAATCCTCTAGCTGCTTTTTTTCAGATTTGTTAATTTCTGCCATCAGAATTGAAACAAACAAGTGAAAACCTGCAATCAATACCAATGAACCAAGTTTCAAAAAGAAAAGATGAGTAGCCAGTAATTCAAATGGCTGCATTAAAGTAAAAACTTCTATGTTATTTCAATTAACTCAAAATTTATTCATATTTTTTGTGAAGTGTGGTTGTCCCTTTTAGTTTCAGTGACCCAGTTGAAAATGCACAAGAAATGGGAATGCATTTTATTGTAACCTTTCCTTCTATCTGTAAGGATTACTAGATAAATGTTTCTGAAATATTTAGTACTTCTGTCAAAAACTAGTGGCATAATATAGTTCTGGAAGCAGGATATACAAAGCTGCTTCTGATATCTTTCTGTCTATTAGTCAGGAATGCTTGACAATTTCAGGTCAACGATCAGTCTATGTACAAAAGGCACAGAACCTAAGGCTCAAGTTCATTTTTAAAATGTTTTGCTACATTTGAATCACACAGGCAAAACCGATGATATGAATGAAGCCTTATATGACCTGACATCGACATGTTTAATCTAGCAGAACCTTGACACCAACAGTACAGTCAGATGAATCAAAAGGTCTCTCCAATGCGCACGTCAATGTCAGACTGAATAGAAGCTCCCAGCCTGGCATTCCTACTTGAGTGCTTAGGGGTCCCGGCATGTCACCTAATGGGCTGTTACTTCTTAATAGATCCTATCCTGCACCAGTTCTTATTGATGTGTGTGTGTGCAAACATTACTGACATTCATGAGCCAGATGGTTCATGTACCAACCATAGCAGCCAGACAACACACAGGCAGATTCAGCACATAGTTGGAGAGTTTCATTTTTACTGATTTCTGCCCACACAAAAGTATGCATAGACCTATTAACTCTGCTTCATTCCATATTAACTCACAACCATGTCTACCTCCATTGATCCAGTGCCACATTATAATTAAAGGAGAACATCCCTTGTGTTATTTCATTTAACATGAAATAAAGGCCTTTACAATCAAGTCTATTTGTGGATGCTGTCATGTGCTCTCACAGATGAACAAAATCTCATCACTTTTTCTCTGGAATCAGGCACTCATTTCTTTCACCACACTTACATGGAGTCTTAAAATCATAAATCATAACATGTAAGAAAGAGTGTCCAGAAGACAGTATTAGAAGGAAAGAGAGGGAGGGGCTCATGGAGACTCAGAAAAGCTGCAAAAAGCTGAGGTACAGAGACACACGTTGTGAGGATGGGCAGCGCAGTGCCTGGCTGGCTTCCTATTGTGGGAGGGAGAAGGAAACTCCAACTGCAGTGAACCCCATATCCGACTGCACTGAACCCCAGTTCTGGGCGAGACTCATATGGGGGGAGTCTAGACTGTTGTGAAAAGGGAGGAGTGCATGGAAACTTAGGGGAGCCACGAAAGACAGAGGTCTGGATTCGTGCGAGCCCGAGTGTGCACACAGAGAGCTGACTGCTGATTGTGCTGCTGGATTTCTCTAGTGGGAGGAAGACAGAACTGCCCAACTGTGCTGAAATCCACTTCCAACTGCACTGAAACCGTTTCAGGCGAGACCCTGGGGACCCAGACTCATATGGGTCCCCGGAGCACACAGAAACTCAGGGGAGATGCAAAAGGAAGAGGTCTGAAGGTGAGTGAGTGTGAGTGTGCAGAGAGGGATGTAGCAATTACCTAGGGACATTGAGAAACAGGACCCTAATAGGGTAGGGCTGATGGAAAGCCAAGCCTGCCTACTCAGCCCTGAGACTCAGCCCCATCCAAGCTGAACACAGAGGTTGTTGCAGTTTTGCAAGTCTTCTATCATAAGGCTGACTCCAGCACAGAAGTTCTCCCGGCGTAGACACAGTTGATCCTCACAGCCAATTGCCATGGAGGTCAGTTCCCCCCAGTGATAGCAACAACAATCAAGGCTTAACTACAATAAGGCTGTACACACAGTCCATAAAGGGGTGCACCAAGAGAGTCCACTCAGGTAACTGAGGAGGTGGAGCTACTGGGCCATATTGGACACCGAAACAGCCTACATGCCCATTAGCAGATGAGTGGATTAAAAAACAGTGGTATAAGGACTTCTATGGGTGAATATAAGCATAACCAATGGACACAGAGACTGGAGTGGGGGTGAGGGCATGAGAGGAACAATGTGGGATCCACTCTGAGCACATCACTTCAAACTGTCAGGTCAGCCACATTGCTTATAGATTCCTTTTGGGATAAGCTAATTCTAGAATCACTTTATAGTTTGGATACTTTCAGCATGAGATATTAATGTCCTTGTAAAGGCTAGATTGTATAACATATGAAAAGGAAGGCTCGTGATTTTCTATCATGAATGTGCCACACAGATTGTGTAGTGTGGCTGTGAATGTGTTAAGAATTTTAATTATTTCTGTGAAAGGAAGCAAACATTGTCTATCATATTTCATCTTGAACAATAGCTTTGATTTGCTTGGAAACCAAAAACTAACTTTTGCAATCAAATTGCTGTTCCAACAGCAATAAATTTCATGAAGAACTTTGTTTAAACGGATTATCTAAAATTACAAAAGAAAAAAGGATCATTAAAGGTCAAAGACAATCTACATGAAAAATGTATAAGGGGACCATAAAATGCAGATTAAATGAAACTGTTATATATTAAGAAACTTTACTGCAAATTCTGCTATAATTCAAAGAGAAAATAATGAAGAAGAATAAAAAAAAGAGTAAAATGTAGCCAAATGTGTTGATGCATAAAACAATATATACCAGGGTAGAATACTGTAAAGTTTTATTTCTATAGTTTTAAAAGAAGCTAAAAACCACTTGTAACTTACCAGCTCACAAGTAATGTGGTGCTTTCAAACTCATGGCAATAAAAACTTTATAGCATCCAGTTCAGAACATATGTCAAACAGAGAAAAAAGTCAAAGTCAAAATGAAGAGTAACAAAACACTATAAAACACCTCTCATCTGACACCACTATTTTGTTTTGGTCTAGGAATCAGCAGCCACTTTCCTTCTGGGAATTTCAATCTCAAAATCATGTAGCAAATTGAAGGACCACTATGATTAACATAAAAGAAAATGGGGAAAAATTATTTGTGTTGATCATGATGGTGCTCACTATATGAACTTCAGAAAATGTCACTGTTGGTTCAAATTAAAGAAGGGAAGAAACAAAGATGGTTGCATGGGTGAACACCTAAACTTTGCCTCACACAACAATTTCAAAACTACAGCTAAAAGACAAAACGGTCATCATCCAGAACCACAGGAAAGCTGGCTGAGTGGAAATTCTACAACTAGAAGGAAAGAGAGGGGCTCACGGAGACTCAGAGGAGCTGCAAAAAGCTGAGGTACTGAGATGTGCACATGGAGAGGACGAGCGGCAGAGGGCCTGGCTGACTTCCTCTAGTAGGAGGGAGACAGAAAATCCTGATTGCACTGAACCCCAATTCTGACTGCACTCAATCCCATTTCTGGGTGAGACTCATACGCGGGGAGTCTGGACTGTTGAGAAACAGAAGGGGTGCACAGAAACTCAGGGAAACTCAGGGGAGCCACAAAAGGCAGAGGTCTGGGGATGCAGGCCAGTACACACAGAGAGGACTGACTACTGATTGTGCCACTAGCTTTCTCTAGCAGGAGGAAGACCGACCCTTCTAACTGAATTGAACTGCACTTCTGACTGCACTGAACCCCAGTTTCAGGAAAGATCCTGGGGTCCCAGACTCATCCAGGTCCACAGAGTGCACACAAACTCAGGGGAGATGCAAAAGGAAGAGGTCTAGAGGCATGTGTATATGCACAGAGAGGGCTCCAGCAATTACTGAGGAACAAGGATACACAGGGGCCACGTAGGGGAGGACTGACTGGAAGCCAAGGCTGTCTGCTCAGCCCTGAGACTCTGCCCCATCTGATCCAAACCCAGAGGCTTTTGCAATGTTGCCAATCTTGTATCATAAGGCTGACTCCAGCACAGAAGTTCTCCCAGGATAGACACAGCTGATCTTCACAACCAATTGGCTTGGAAGTCAATTCAAGACTTAACTACAAGTTTAACTTAAGGCTATACAAACAGTCCACAAAGGGGTGCACCAAGAGAGTCCACCTCAGGTAACTGGGGAGGCGGACCTACTGGGCTATATAGGACACCTAGCACACAAAGGTACTCTACCAACTCAGGGAAGCAGTGAAAATGTGGAAACAAAGATCACAAACGAAAGAAGTGGAAGAAAACAAATGATTGGATATAGAGTTCAAAACCACGATTATAAGGTTTTTCAAGAATTTCCTAGAAACGATGGATAAATTTAGCAAGACCCAAGAGGAGATGAAAAAGGACCAACTAGAAATTAAACTTACACTGACTGAAATAAAAAATTTTACACAGAGACCTAACAGCAGACAAGAGGAACACAAGAATTAAGTCAATGATTTGAAATACAAAGCAGAAAAAACTCAACTGGAAAAGAAAAAATAATCCAAAAAATGTGAAGATAGTATTAGGAGCCTCTTGGACAACTTCAAGCATACCAACATCAGAATTATGGGGGTGCCAGAAGAAGAGAGAGACCAAGATACTGAAAACCTATTTGAAGAAATAATGACTGAAAATTTCCTCTACCAGGTGAAAGAAATAGTCTTAAAAGTCCAGGAAGCACACAGAACTCCAAACAAAAGGAATCCAAAGAGGACCACACCAAGACACATCATCATTAAAATACCAAGAGCAAAATACAAAGAGAGAATTTTAAAAGCAGCAAGAGAAAAACAGTTCATTACCTACAAGGGAGCACCCATAGATTGTCAGCTGGTTTTTCAACAGAAACTATGCAGGCCAGATGGGAGTGGTAAGAAATATTGAAAGTGATGAATAGCAAGAACCTACAACCAAGATTATTCTACCCAGCAATGCTATCATTCAGAATTGAAGAGCAGATAAAGAGCTTCACAGATAAGCAAAAGCTAAAGAAGTTCACCACCACCAAACCAGTATTATATGAAATCTGAAAGGTACTCTTTAAGAAGAGGACAAAGAAGAAAAAGGTAAAGATAAAAATTATGAACAACAAATACATATCTATCAACAAGTGAATCTAAAAATCAAGTGAATAAAAAAAATTTGATGAACAGAATAAACTGGTGAATATAATAAAATCAGGGGCATAGAAAGGGAGTGGACTGGCAATTCTCAGGGGGAAAGGGGGAAAGGGGATGTGGGGAGAAATTAGACAAAAATCGTATACCTATGGACAAGGACAATGGGAGGGAGGTAAGGGCAGAAGGAGGGTTGGGAGCCTGGTTGAGGGGAGCTATGGGGGGAAAAAGAGGAACAATTGTAATATCTAAACAATAAAGATTTATTAAGGAAGAAAGAAAGAAAGAAAGAAAGAAAGAAAGAAAGAAAGAAAGAAAGAAAGAAAATTCCTGCAGCTAAATACTAATCTGACCTTCACACACACAAAGAAATGAAGACAAAGCATTTTCTTTTGCAAATTACTTTATATAATATATTTATTTTAGACAAAATGGCATTTTTTTACAATGAGAGCTCAATTTTTTCAAAAGCTATAATTATAATTTATTGTAAATTAATACTTTTTTTTATTAGCTTGGAGTTGACAGTTTTGGGAGGTCATATTTTTCTACTTAGACTTTTGCCTGTAGATGAAAAGTATTTTATATAAATAGTCTCTGATTAGAATTTAGTTTATTAGCATTAATTAGTTGCATTTTGCCACTTGGACAACTTGCATAACTTTAGTGCTATTCTAATTCTCACTCCCTTTTTCTTAGCCTTAGGGCCAGAATCTAATTAATCCTATTATTAATAGTTGTCTAATTTTTAGCTATTCTATTTTATAGCCTAAAGCTTTCATAATTCTGAGTCAAAATAAGAAAATCTGTCATTAATGAATATATATTTGTTTTTATATTAACTGGGTAACCGAAATGCTAATACACATAGTATTCTAACTCCTTGATTGATGAGCATATTGCCAGACATGGAATCATTAAAATGCCAAATGAAAGGCACTGATCTTATAGTTTATTTCCAAGTGTTGCTAAATTGTCTGGAGATTTTTTTCATTGCCTATAGGACAGACTAAGAGATGTCAAGGTAGTCGTTTTCCTTTCAATCAAACATTTAGGGGATTACAAATGCTTTCTGTTAGATGCTCACATGCCTACCTATAGTGTACTAATTCTGTAAAACAAACAAAACAAAACAAAAAAGGTAAGAGAAAAAACTTTAAAAATTCTAAGAGAATCCCCTCCTTATTGATAGAATGCAGTGTAGTGCATCAGTCATTGATAAAATATTTCAGATTAATCCAGAAAGGACTGAATTGTGTCCCCCAAATCCCTCTCCCTTCAAAAGAGGAGTTCATTGCCACCTGAAAATGTCAATCCAGAGATTCCAATATGGTGGTTGTCAGGATGGCAGTGAGGGGGAGAGTGTTCTTAGACTATTAAGAACTTCTTAGCCTATTCCAAAAAATTGAAGAGGAAGGCACACTTTCAAGCTCTTTCTATGAAACCAGCATTATCCTAATCACAAACCATATAAAAACACTAGAAAGAAACAGTAGGGGAATATCTCTCATGAACATAGATGCTAAAATCCTCAACAAAATTCTAGCAAATCGGATCCATCATTACATTAGAAAGATCATACACCATAACCAAGTGGGAATTATCCCAGAGATGCAAGGATGGTACATAAACATATTGAGATAAAAAAATCACATAATCCCACCAATTAATGCAGAAAAAAACATTTACCACACCCTTTCTTGTTAAAAAAAAACACAAAAAACTCTCAGCAAAGTGGGAATAGAGGGTTCATACTTCAACATAATAAAAGCCATATAAGACAAATCCACATCCAACATCATACTCAATGGGCAAAAACTAAAATAATTTACTCTAAGAACAGGAACAAGACAGAGATGCCCACACTCTCCATTCCTGTTTGACATAGTACTGGAAGTGCTAGCCATAGTGATCAGACAGGAAGAAGAAATAAAGAGACATCCAAATGGGAAATGAAGAAATAAAATTGTCATTATTCCCAGGTGACATGATATTGTACATAGAAAATACTGCAGGTTCCATCAAAAAAACTACCAGAATTAATAAATGCATTCAATAATGTAGGAGTCTACAAAATTAATGACCAAAAATCTATTGTATTTTTATACACCAATAATGAACTCACAGAAAGAGAAGCTAAAGAAAATAACATTTCCTATTGCAACAAATATATTAATATACCTAGGAATAAATTTAAACAAGTAAAGGACCTGTACTCAGAAAATTACAGAACACTGAAAAAAAGTGATAGAGGAAGACATAAACAAAAGGAAAAATGTACTGTGTTCATGGCTTGGTTGAATCAACATAATTAAGGTCAACAGAACATCCTGCATCTTATTTGGTGACTTTAATTTGTGACCATACTCAAGACATCATACCACAGGGATATGATCCTTAGTTTGTTAAACTTAATGCTAATTAATTATAATAATCTAATTATAATCCTATCTAATAAAGAGTATTATGCAAATTGACCATCACTCCAACTCACAAGATGGCTGCCCCCAAATGGACACAAGATGGCCACCACAAGATGGCCAGCATGGGAGGGCATTTGGGAGGGACTAAGCTTGCAAGGGAGGGCAGTTATGGGTGATCAAGCCAGCAGGGGACAGCAGTTAGGGGTGACCAGGTCTTCAAGGGAAGGCAGTTGGGGGTAACCAGGCTTGCAGAGGAGGGAAGTTGGGGGTGATCAGACCTGCAGGGAAGGGCAGTTGGGGGGGAACCCAGGCCTGCAGGGGAGGGCAGTTAGAGGCAAACAGGCTGGCAGGGGAGCAGTTAGGCATCAATCAGGCTGGCAGGAGAGTGATTAGGGGGTGATCAGGCTGGCAGGCAGAAGCAATTAGGGGCAATCAGGAAGGCAGGCAGGCAATCAGTTGGGAGCAAGCAGTTCTGGATTGTGAGAGGGTTGTCTGACTGCTTGTTGGGATTGGGCCTGAATGGGCAGTCAGACATCCCTCAAGGGGTCCCAGGTTGGAGAGGGTGCAGGCCTGGCTGAGAGACACAACCCCCCTATGCATGAATTTCATGCACGGGGCCTGTAGTAATAATTAGAAAAATGGACATGGAAACATGGAAAAGACTGACAGATCTGAGATAGAAAGTGGGAGGAAGTGTGGAAACATATTAATTAAATTATTTATATGCACACTACAGGCCCACACATGAAAATTCATGCCCTGGTGAGGGGGCTCGCTCAGGCCAAGCTGACCCCTCTCACAGTTCAGAAGCCCTCAGGGGATGCCCTACTGATGGCGTAGGCCCACTATCTACCAGGAGCAGGCCGATCAGAGGAATGTGCCACCCACATCACCCCACTACTGCTGTCGCTGCCAGCTACCATAGCTGCTTGCCCTCAGTGCTTGCAGCCCCCACAACTTTGTCTGAAATACATCCAGAAGGACATTAGGCTGACTGGTCTAATTAGCATATTATTCTTTTACTAGAGGCCTGGTG
>PVJN01015918.1:0-43391 GCA_004026805.1 Lasiurus borealis
CTAGTAGGCTTTCGCTAAATTTATCCACCTTTTCTACCATATTCTTGAGAGACCTTATAAACATGGTTTTGAACTCTATATCCAGTCGTTTTTTTTCCTCCATTTCTTTTGTTTTTGATCCCTTCCCTTGTTTTGGCATTTTCACTATGTGGGGGAAACTTTTTTATTTGCAAGACCACAGAAGCCTCTGTTGAGCTTGAGATGGGTGGAGTCTTAGAGCTAAATTTTAATAGAATGTGAAAGTTGGATAACTTACAATTTAAACAAATACAACCTAAAAATTACTGATTGGTTCAAAATGGTTTAATGGAAAAAAAATAATCTATAACAAAAATTGGGTATTTTGTGCAAAGTCACCATCATTTTTTAGGCAAAGTGTACAAAGGTCCCAAAGGGACAAGGCAGCAGGGGAAATGGGTCTAGACATTTATTACAGTGGGTATTTTCTCTTCTTCTTTTTGACAAGAGGCAGGCGCAGAATGGCTTGAATAATTTCATTAAACACTGTCTTGAGGCATTGTTGTGATAGTTGAGCACTCCTCATATTTTACAGCACTGATCTCCTTAGATATGGCTAAATCCTGTGAATAGGATGGGTGTCAGCTCCTCCTCCTTCAGTTTCTAAATGGTATCTTTATTATCCCTAAAAATCAAGTTTAGGCCCTAGCCAGTTTGGCTCAGTAGATAGAGTATCGGCCTATGGACTGAAGGGTCTTGGGTTCAATTCCGGTCCAGGGTATGTGGGCTCAATCCCCAGTAGGGCGTGTTCAGGGGGCAGCCAATCAGTGATTCTCTCTCATCATTGATGTTTCTATTTCCCTCCCGCTCTCCCTTCCCCTCTGAAATCAATAAAAATATGTTTTAAAAAAATCAAGCTTAGTCCCCACCAGGATGATGAGGATTATTGGGACAATGGTGTCACACTTTAGGATACTACTTTGCATGAAATTTTTCAAATGACACAGGACTCACAAAAGCAAAGCAAATTAAGTATACATCTGTCTGTGGACAGGACAGGCGACATAGTATGTCATGATCATCTCCTCCAGCAGTATCCCATAAGCACAGATTTACCAGTTTTCCACCTACCATAACACTGGCAGACTAGTTGTCAAAGACAATGCAGATTTATTCTCCAGGGACTGATCAGTAGGCAAGTTTTACATACAGCTCCATCTCCCACCACCACACACTTGAAGGCTTACATCTGGGCCACTGTGCATGGCTGTTAGTGGGGGCCACATGCAGGACACTGGGGCCACTGTCCACATTGCCTCACCCTCTGCCAAATGAAAGCTGAATCCCAGCAGCAGCTACCACCTAAATAGAGATAAAACTGCCTCTTATGTACTCTCAATGCAAGTCTACACTTCAATGTTACATGATTTGAAAATAATCTCCCAATTTATGTCTTTTCTTTTAAACTTTCTTAATGGTTTCTTTTGAAGTGCAAATGATTTAATTCTGATGAAGTTTCATATATCAAAATTTCCATTCATCACTTCTGCTTTAAATTTCCTATATTTAAATAAATGCTAATTCAAATGCTCCCATACATTTTTGGCTCATTCATATGTGGCCACAGAGATACACAGAGGTTATTATGCAAATAATACCATACGATATAGGGGAAATCAATTAAATAAGGTGGACTATATAGTTCAATCATTTTCTGAATCTTTAAAGGGAGGTACTTTCTAAGTCATTCTAAAGACAAAATAATAGGTTTCAACTTTAAGTTGCCATAAACTCCATTGACTGTTAAAAGCTTTCTGGTCCATTAAATGTTAGAGCATTTCAGGGGTTTAATGCTGGCCTCCTGTGGCTTCTCACTGAATTCTCGAGTTATCTTACATTTTGCCTCCCAGCTACTACTGGAGCACCCTCTTCTACCCAAAAAACAACTTATGTTTACTTCCATGACTGTATTTACATTATAATAAAGCTTATGTTTACAAGCCTATCACCATCCTACTGTTAGTTCATTAAAGTATTCTAATAATCCTATATCCAAAATCCTAGTACAGTGGCAGTCACATAAGAGAGTTCAAAAATGGTTGTTGCATACTGCAAAGACTTTCCAACTTCATTTCCCATGATATGTCCCCTATGTAAATGACACACAAGATACCTCCCTGTTTCTCTTAGAACAAATCAAAGTCTTTGTGTATACTGTTCTTTCTGACTAATACTGTTAACCCTCTTTCTGATGCTCATTACATGTTAGCAAAGTACTTGAAAACACTGAATTTTTACAAGTGCCACACTCTTCATTAAGCTCAGTCTCTGACAAGCCTAAGGATGGACATTAAGGGTAGAAGAGAGAATCTATTAGGGACCAATATCTCCTGGGAGAAAGAACAGCTACTTTGGATAGTAAACTGTCAAGAAAAAGATAAAGCCTTCATTACCAGATGCTGAAAAAAAAAGAAAAGTAAAAGAAACAATATAACAAGCCAGTGTAGTTGATTGCAGCCAAGAGTCCACATTGGTGAAAAATGAACTGGATATTGGCAGACAAAAATCCAACCAACCAACAAACAAAAAACCCCAGCTAGGTAAGGATTGTTTCTTCCCACATCCCTAAAAATACTGGGAACTAAACTGTTCATAATTCTAAAGCCTAACATTTATATGAACAAGTAAGCAGAAAACAACTGGGTGGGTATAAGCCCTTGGTATTTGGATTGTTGACCAAGTATCACTTAATACAGACAATACTGCTAGACAGAAGTGAATCATTTCCAAAGGACACAGAAAAAGAGCTCAAGTTAATTTACAACTGAATACTGATTCACCATGTTATATTTTTCAGACAAAATATTTATCTTCCCCTTTCTGTTTCGGTCCAGGAGACATCCTTTTAATTTTGTATTTGTTTTCTTAATCTCAAATTCCTCTATTTATAGATATGAAAAAATTCTTGTCTTAGTACCTGAGCCAAATATTTCACTGGAGCAGCATTAGCCTTCATTTCTCCATTTCTTGTCAGACTAGTCTCAATATTACCACAGTTGGTATTGATTGCATTCCAGAAGCCTTTCCATATACCCTATGCTTTTTTTAAGAAACTTCTGTAATTCTCTAACTCTGCAACTGTTTTCTATGATTAGCTTTGATTTTATTGTATGGACTGTAATTGGAAGAGAATTAGACATGGAGCCTAAGTATTGTATATTTTGATTCAGTTCTTCTTTGTAATTATGCTCATAAAATAATTGCAACTGGAAATTATTAGTCAGTGTATCTTTCTCTAGAGGAGATAAGTGAAACATTGTTTATGAGCAAAAAGAAAAGTACTACACAAATAAAGCCGATACTCAGTACTTTTATTTCTTAGGCTGCAGATCCAGAGTCTATGTCTATGTAAATATAGATGTTTCATTCACTCAGCAAAAATGACTGGAAAGAAGTTCACATTAAATAGTATATGAAAAAAGAAATCAGAGATATTTTAGAAGTTTTCAATAAGCATTACATGCACAGACTTCTTTATAGTATACTAGAGGCCCAGTGCACAAAAATTTGTACACTCAGGGGGGTTCCCTTAGCCAAGACTGTGCCCTCTTGCAGTTCAAGACCCCTCAGGGGATGTCCACCTGCCAGATTAGGCCCACTCCCCAGGGAATTGGACCTAAGCTGGCAGTCAGACATCCCTCTGGCAGTCTGGGAGACCTCAGGGAGCAGGCCTAAGCCATCAGTCAGACATTCTTAGTCCTTCCGAGGAGGCAGGAGTGGTTCCCACCACTGTTGCTGTGCTCACTGCCATTGAGCAGAGCTCACCCTGTGGGAGAACACTGACCATCGGGGGCAGCTTCTGTGTTAAGCGTCTGCCCCCTGATGGTCAGTGAGCATCATAGCAACCTGTCATTCTGCTATTAGGGTCCAGTTGCATATTACTCTTATCCTATCTAATAAAAGAGTAATATGCAAATTAACCATCACTCTGCTATGCCACAAACCATGCCCACAAACCAATCAGAAGACAATATGCAAATTTACCAACCAAGATGGCTTTGGCCATGGAGCAAGCAGGAGGTTTGGGTTTCCCCGGCAATGTAGGAAGTCAAGCTTTATGCACACCCTAGTGGCCCCAGGCCTCTACTCAAGGCTACAAAGTTTCAATTATAGAAGATAAATAAATCTCAACAAAAACAATTATAGAGGATAAATAAATCTCAGATCCCAAGGCCTCTAATTGATTTGATGGGGGCCATGGCTGGCCTGCAAACCACCACAGGCCCCTCACCCAGGCCACCCCATGCTCCAAGGGAACACCCACCCATGCTTCAGGGCAAAGCAGCTGGCCCTCACCCATGCACCAGGCCTCTATCCTATCTAATAAAAGAGTAATATGCAATTGATCATCACTCCAACACACAAAGATCCTTCCCTATGTGGACACAAAATAGCCACCACAAGATGGCCAGCAGGGGGGGGGGATGTTGGGAGGAACCAGGCCTTCAAAGGAGGGCAGTTGTGGGGGACCCAGGCCTCCAGGGGAGAGCAGTTGTGGGAGACCAGGCATGCAAGGGAAGGCAGTTAGGGGGGACCAGGCCTGTAGGGGAGGATAATTAGGGGTGACCAGGCCTGCAAGGGAAATCAGGCTGGTAGGGGAGCAGTTAGGCATCCATCAGGCTGTTAGGGGAGTGTTTAAGGGTTGATCAGGCTGGCAGGTAGAAGTGGCTAGGTGTGGTCAGGAAGGTATGCAGGTGAGCAGTTGGGAGCCAACACTCCTGGATTGTGACAGGGATGTCTGACTGCCTGTTTAGGCCTAATCTTGATAGAATTGGGCCTAAATGGGCAGTCGGACATCCCTTTATTGGAGATGGTGCAGGCTGGGATACCTCCCTCCATGTATGAATTTCGTGCATGGGGCCTCTAACATTATATAGGATAAGTTAATTTTGATGTGCATTCCTATCTATCTGTACGACAATAGTATCTAAATGCTAATTTGCATGATTCATACACAAGCATTATTAACTTTATGATTCTTACAAATTTCTGTGTAAGCAACACATATTCCATTATTTTAAAAAAATCCAACAAAAGCCTATCGACCATATCACTATTATAAAAGGAAAAACAAAAGAGTTGGCAAGCAGAGCTCTTTTCCTCTACCAAATAAAGTTAGTCACAAAAAATAAATAAATTAGTAATTAAATGATGCAAAAACATCAAAATAGGCTGCAACCTTTATGAATTTTGCAATTTCTCTTTTTATCTGTTCATCCATTGGCACCCCTAATTATTTGATATGATATTAGTTAATTAGTAAGTGAAGAGGGAAATACAAAGTCACACTATTGTTCGATATTCTCCAGATTAGGCATACATATGTGCTTGGGAAATGAGTTATCATGCCTTCTGTGGTAGATCCTACCAAAACCAGCAACCAGATTGACTTGGAAGTACCCAATGATAATGTTCCTAAGGAAGGCTGAGAGACAGAGAATAATCACATTAGCTTCTTGTTTACCATACACTACATATTCAGTGCATAGTGAAGGAAGAGAATGAGTCTTCTTTTCTCCTAATGCTTCTTAAAAAAAAAAACAACTCCAGAAAACCTTCAAATTGAGTCTAAGATGAGTGTAATTGAAGTGTCTATTTTAAGCTGTATTCCCAAGAGAAATGCATATTTTAATACTTGTGTGTGTCTTTGTCAAACATATATTGAAACTGACAAGTGTATTCTGTGTTCCTACAACAGGGCACATTTGCCTTCTCTGCAGAGGTCAAAAAGGGCTTTTGAAATCAGTCTAATCTAGGCAGAAGTACAGCAGATGAATTATGTTATTAAAAAGTTTTGATATCAAATTAATGTTTAGTCCATTTCCAATGTACTACATTCAGCTCGATTACTTATTTTCATACATGAAAAGTTAGTAGAGAACAGTATTTCTAAGTGATCATTTTTCAAACTATCTACAAGCATTCACAACTTAATTTAAATAATGGTCACTGGCAGTTTCTATGGAAAACGAAGAGGGAAAACAGTAAGGGAAATCTCATTTTATCAAATATCCAACTAGATCAAGTAAGTCAAACACATGCATTTTCATTTCACTAAAGAGAACAGGTTCAACAGAGCATTAATGAACATATTACCACAGAGATAGGTCTATGCCAGCATATGAAATCAGGATATATTCAGGCTAACTTTACGATTTATGGGTCCCTCAGCATCCTTCTGCCAAGGTTGAGGCCCATGATAAGGGAGGCTGATTAATTCTAAAGGCATATGTCATCCTTCATCTTATCTCCCTTTCTCCAACAATTATAAATGAGATACCGATGCTTAAGGAATGATCAAATTAAGAGGCATGATCTAAACCACAGTAAAATAAACCCAAATCAAGTATCCCATATTCTCTAAAATACAAAAATTATGATGGCTTACATGTATTACAGCACTTGGTCTCCCTACCCCAAGAGAAGCTAATCCTTATTTTGTATCCCATTTATTCTCTGATTTACAGTGTTTATTTTTATAGGCATTCCATATTGTAAAATACATTTGGTAACTGTCTGTGTACCTAACATTCATTCATTCATTTATTCATTTCTCAACAAAGAAATCTCCGGTTACTTCAGTTCAATAATATATGTATTTTGATTTAATATGGAATACAAATGAACTGCTAGTCATGATTATTGTTACTGCACTGCTCCACAAAGAAAGTTAACATTAGGAATCTGGTGACAGTATTTCAGTACCTAAAATATACATTAAGTCTTGTGGCATCATGGCCATGGAAAATTCAAGCTAAATAGCACAGGTTTTAATTTCTTCAGAAATCAGAGTGAAAAGGGAGTTACTTGGACACATTTCATGCACTTACAGATCATGAGGCATGTGTGTGGGAGGAGAGTGCCTCAGCGAACAAATTATTTTCATGGGGGAGGGGAGTAAAGTAAACATAATCTTCAAAAATTTTCCTTTTAACTTCCTCCAAAGCAATTATTGTAATAATGTATTTTCTTTCAGATACCAAGGTGATACTATTGACCCAAGATCAGTAGGTTAAATGCTTTGAATTGCATATCCAGAAGTGAGAAAAGTCTTTTTACTGATTCATTGACATGTGCAAACCCAGTAGCCTCTGTGACCAGGGGCATGCATCTGTAAGGCCAGAACTGGGTTGATGGGTGCAGGTTGTAGCCAAATAATTGAATAACGCTAAGCAGCCCACACTTGGGTCAAAATTATGACATCGGCCCATGGCCTAAAAATAGCCACAGATATATAACTATCCATCAAGGTGTCTAATTAGTTTAAAGACACATAGAGGATATAAATTTCCCTAAGGTTTTCATTTCCATAAAAGCAGGAGCTTAAAGGAACTCTGCCTACTCTGATGTTATCTCAGTTGGCTTACAAGTGAGCCAGAAATAAGAAAACTTCAAATCTGTAGCCTCTTCCATGGGAAAGATAGGTCAGATCTCCAAAACTGGCAGATCAGCACACAGGAAGTAACCTGCAACTGCTTTATCCATCCAGAGTCTGGTGAGACCAAGGATTTTTAAAATTGTGGCCTTCAGAATTCCACTGCTTAGTTTATTTCAGCAAGTACTTAATGAGCTCCTTTTTTTCTTTTCTAATATGCCAAGTATTATGTATTCTATGCTATCTGTAGAGACCTTTAAGAAAGTATGTAAAAGATCACTGTACAATGTAATTATAAGCTCCTTGATGAAGATGTAGAAAAGCATTTGGTAGGCTCCAGAGGGGAGGCACTTGGAGAGGAGGCTATAAGGGTTAGACAGATGGAATGGGAACACAGTGGCTTGCTGAGGTGAAAACAAAGGCACTTAGGGAAGAAAGTTCATAATGAAAAAAGACAGGAGGATCAAATAGCATCAAAATGTGGGAGCAGCTGAGGCTTCAAATAGTTTATAAATAAAGTGTAAGCTAGGGATTTTCTTTAAAGATTTTACCTTTGTTTTGAAATGGTTAATTTTCCCTATGATTTAATTTCATTGAGTGTTAGTTTTAAAATGCAGTCACATTTCACTTATCTACAAATGATGGTGAGTACACTTTTGCAGACAGAATAGGCAGGCATTATTATTAACAGTAGGATTGGAGGTTTTGTTGTTGTTGCTTTAAAATGAGTAATTCCAGAAATTCCTGTAATGGAATACTATTTGGCTGCAAGTATATACAGAACCTATGGTTAGGTTCTGTGGAAGAATTAAAAAGGACTTCATCCAAAAGCTAATACAGCTAACCTTTGACAATGCAGGGGCTATGGGATACCCACCTGGAAGTAGATAAATTGAGCACTGAAGATTTGATCTGTGGTCTTCAGATGGAAGGAGTTAATCCTTTATAATAAAGAGGTAATATGCAGATTGACCATCACCCCAACACATAAGATGGCTATCTCCATCAGAGATGGCCACCCTCAAGTGGACACAAGATGGCTGCCATAAGATGGCTGGTAGGGGAGGGCAGTTGCGAGGGACCAGGCCTGCAAGGGAGGATACTTAGGGGGACCAGGTCTCTAGGAGAGGGTAGTTGTGGGGGAGGCAGGCTAGCAGGGGAGGGCAGTTAGGGGCAATCAGGCTGGCAGAGGAGCAGTTAGGCATCAATCAGGCTGGCAGGCAGAAGTGGTTAGGGGAAATCAGGCAGGCAGGCAGGTGAGCAGTTGGGAACCAGTAGACCTTGATTATGAGAGTATGTCTGACTGTGAGAGGGTTGTCTGTTTAGGCAGTTGGACATTCCCCAAAGGATCCCATATTGTAGAGGGTGCAGGCTGGCCTGAGGGACACACCTCCCCCAACCCTGTGCATGGATTTTGTGCACTGGGCCTCTAGTATTAAATAACATCTCAATAGCCCAGGCCAGTGGTCAGAAAAACAGTTTGCTGCTCTGTTAACTAATGAGTTTGCCAACCACTGGTAGGGGCTTAGTCACAAGTAACAACAACAGCCTGTAATTATTGGAAGCGAGAGTCTAGGTCAGTGGTTGGCAAACTCAGTAGTCAACAGAATGACAAACTGCAGCTTGAAAGCTTCACGTAGTTGAGAGCCACAGTTTGCCAACCGCTGGTCTAGGAAGTTATGACTAATCCTATCTGTACTGACTGATGGTACCAGAATTCAGAAATGCATGGAACTGCAAGAAAAATCTCTGATACTTATTTTAATTATGAATCAGATGTGAAATACTGTAACATCATCAATGCTTTCAAATTTTATTTAAATAATTAGATATGCAAACTGCCTTGTATCAATGCAATGGAATATTAACTAATAAAAATGAATGAAATAGTGAAACATGACACTACATGGAAAAACATAGGAAACACAGGCTAAGTGAAATAAGCCAGACACAGAAGGCCACAGACTGCATGATTTGGGAGGGTAGGGAAAATGAGTTTCTAAAATTAAATGGTGGTAATTAGATTGTGGATATCACACAACTCTATAAATACATGAAAAACTTTAGAAGGGCAATGTGTATGATATGTAAATTATATTTCAACATTGCTGTTATTTAAAATACTATTTTAGACCCCTTCAACATAGGAAGGTGCTTTCCCTGTAATCTACTTACTAGTCTACTTTCTCTCCATCTCTTTTCATCATTGGCCCCCCAATACGCCCATAGAATACAAAAATAGTCTAAAGGATGCAATAAACAAGTGGTCCCTCAGACGTTCAGGTCCACCTGAAAGAAAAAACGAGTTTAACAAAATGTTAAAATGGCTACTTCCCAAAGAGTACAAGTTGCTTGTGTGTAGGAGACTAGTGCCTTTGGTGCAAAGAAGAAAAGCTACAGCATGCAGCTTGTGCGCAGGATCACGTCTTCCATGAGTAAGTAGAGGGACAAGCTGCCCTTCTCCGTAAGGAAGTTGAAATGCTTGCTCACGCAGGGCTCCCACATCATTACATCGATTGCCCTGTGACCCCTTGTGGATCTATCTGAGGCAGTTGAGTGAGGCTCTGTTGCACTTTCTCCAAAAGCCACCACAGCAGTCTTCGAAAATGGAAGCTCTCGACAAGGCCATAAGCAAACTCAACTTAAAACTCCCCAAGGGCTTCCGTATCGAGGCCAGCAAGACTGAGCACATCCCCGGGAAAATGTTCATCGGAGGGCTCTCCCGCAATACAAGTAAGGAAGCTCTTTTCAACTATTTGTCCCAATATAGCGATATTAACGATTTCACTATTAAAACCCACCCAGAAACTGAGAAACTGGAGGAGTATCCAGGGGCTTTGGGTTTGTGCTTTTTTGAAGATAATGAGTCTGTGGAGAAGGTGCTACATGTCAAAGAGCACCAAGTGGAGGGCAGGAAATTTGAGCTTAGAAAGGCTCAGGCCATGGAACTGAAATTCTCTCTGAGAAAGGTTTTTGTGGGCGGGGTGAACCCTAAGACATCAGAAGACAAAATTAGACAGTACTTTGGAACATTTGGAGCACTTGAGCATATTGAGCTGCCAGTTTGTCCAAATACAAACGGAAGACGATCTTTCTGTTTCATCACCTATACTGACGAAGTCCCAGTGAGGAAACTGTTAGAAACTAGGTACCATTTCCTGGGCTCCAGAAGGTGTGAAGTTAAAATTGCTGTTGAGAATAAAACTCCAAAGATGTCACTGAGGAGAGGAAGAGATATTCCCTTTTCCAAGCTAGACAATGCCTTGGGGGGTGAAGAGCCCCCACAGGGCCAAATGCTCCCGGAGCTGGCGGAATCAACCCAAGTGGTGGCTGGGCCTGTGGAGTGGACCCAAATGCTCACAGGGCCATCAGTGTCCACCCAATTGCTCGTGGGGTCATGAGAGTCCACCCGAATTCTTGCGGGGGATCACAGTCGACCCAAATGTATATGAGGCCGTGGCAGTTCACCCAAATGTTTATGAAGCTTGCAGAGTCAACCCCAGTGTTTACGGGGTGAGTGGAGATGTCGGCAATCCTACCACTGTGCTTGCTCCAGTTCACATCTCACCCTGCAACCACAGCTTTAATTATTCTGATCAAGCATATGGCTCCTTCTACAATGTCTCCATTAACCAGCCAATTTTTAATAGCTACGGCAGTGGACAGCATTTTGTTGGATGTGATTATGGGACTCAACCCATGGGAACTGCACTTGCTAATTACAATGTCCAACTAAACCAGGCACCATACTGCCTTCCATACTGGTTACCAGGGACTTTACCAGCCTTTCTGAAGACAAAGGATGAAGCCAGAATTGCAGAAACAACCTGACAACTTCCAGTGAAAAGTTATGTTACTGATAAAAAATGAATTAATGCCTGTTTTGAAAAGACACTGTCACTGTTCTACAGCTTTTTCCAGTTGTTTATAAGAGGCAGTTATTTTCCCATGACCTTTTGACACTGAAGTGAAGACCAGATGGCACAAGTCGTTTTTTTTGTTTTATTAAAGTTAGGCTCTCAAAAATAAATGTTTACTATTTAATAGTTTTAGAGGAAACTCGATAGTGGTTTCTATTTGGAGTTGGTGCTTTTATTTATTTATTGTGTGTGTGTGTGTGTGTGTGTGTGTGTGTGTGTGTGGAGGGGGCGTCCTACATAAAACTTTGTGAAAGATAATGTGGTATTATAAACACAGAGTATAAAAAATAGGCCTTGGGAGGGAGTAGTCTTAGGTGGAGTGCAATGGGTTGGCCTTTGCCAATGGACTATGCTAAGGAGATTTCAGTATGCAAGGCAGAGCTGCAAAGCTATTAAAGCAGGAATTTAGTGTGTGCTTTTGGAACACAGCAAAGAGACTTTTTAAAGGGTGGAAATAAAGTGCATGTGGAAATTAAGGGGAAGGACAGGGGGCTTAAGCATCTGTCAACAAAAATATGAGTCATAAATGCAAGACATATATGTAGTTTAAATTTTTCTAGTAACCATATTTTTAAAAATCAAAAATAAGATGAAATTGATTTTAATAAAATGTATTTAACCAAAATGTAATTTCAACATGTAATCAAGATAATAATAATTATTAAAGGAACTTTTTACATTATTGCTTTCATACTAGTCATCAAAATCTGTGTATTTTACTTTTATGCACATCTCAGTCCAGACTAGTTACATTTCAAGTGCTGAAAATACATAGCAGTAGCTTTTACACAGGACAGTGCAGACTTAAATCACAAAGGGCTTACCTAACATGGTTAGGGTTAAATTCTATCTTTAAAGCAATAAGGAGAAATTAAAGGATTTAAAACAGGGATTGACATGAAATAGCAAACATCTACTACATGCCCTACAATGATCTCAATGCTAGGATTGGAAAATCAATGATAATTTCTGCCTTCAGGCAATTCACTGGCAAGCAGGAAAGATAGACATGAAACCATGATCCTGGTGGGACTAAATTTAAAATGTGAGGAAAGTCAATTTCATTTAGATTAGTATGCATTTACTTTCCTTATTGGAATATAAATATCTTCAGTTCAAAAAATATTTCACTCCTTTTTATATTTTCTTTAACATCTAAGAAGGGTTCTTGCACACAGTAGGAACTGTAAAAATATATTAAATGATAACACAGCAGCAAACTGACAATTATGTTACAACTAGAGGCTCATTTCAGGAAGATTCCTACAAGAATAGGACTTCCTGCAGCATCTCTGCTGCTCCACATGCTTCCCTCCCATTTCTGTGGCCCTGCCTGCTTCACCTGCTTCTATCCTATCTCCACTGCCCTGCTGCTTCCCTACCTTGACTGCAGCCCCGTCTGCTTCCCACGATACCTGCTTTCCTCCCATCTCTGCCCCTCTGCCTGCTTCCCACCCTGCCTGCTTTCTTCCCTTCTTTGCTACCCCACTTACTTGCTTCTCCGCAGCTTCCCTCCCTTCTGTAACATTTGGCTTCCTTCTACACTGTCTTCAGTCCTCACTCTGCACCAGGATATGCAAATTAACTGTCATCTTGGTGGGTTTAATTTGCATACTTGCCCCTGATTGGTTGGTGAGCATGGATTGTGGGCATGGCTTGTAGACATAGCAGAGGTATGGTCAATTTGCATGTTTCTCTTTTATTAGGATTACAAACAAGAGAAACAGAAGGCAAGAACATAAAACAAGAGGTAATTATTTTCAGTCTTAACAGCAAATGTTTGTTATTTATATACTAGAGGACCATCCGTGCATGGGGGAGTGTCCTTCAGCCCAGCCTGTTCTCTCTCCAATCTGGGACCCCTTGAGGGATGTCTGACAGCCTGTTTAGGCCTGATCCAAACAGCTGGACATCCCTCTCACAATCCAGGACTGCTGGCTCCAAACCACTCACTTGCCTCTGCCTGATTGCCCCTAACCACTTCTGCCTGCCAACCTAATCACCCCCTAACCACTCCACTGCCAGCCTAATTGGTGATTAACTGCTCCCCAGCTGGCCTGATTTTCCCTAACTGCCTTCCCCTAGCAGCCTGGTCACCCATAACTGCCTTCTCTTGCTGACCTGGTCACCCCTAACTGCCCTCTCCTGCTTGCCTGGTCATCTCCAACTATCCTGCCCTGCAGGCCTAGTCCCCCACAAATGCCTTTCCATGCTGGCCTGGTATCCCCCAACTGCCCTCCTCTGCTGGCCCAGTCACCACTAACTTCCCTCCCTCCTGGCCTGATTGCATACAACTGCCCTCCTCTGCAGACCTTGTCTCTCCCAACTGCCCTCCCCTGCAGGCCTGGCTCCCCCCAACTGCCCACAACTGTTCTCCCCTTCCAGTCATTTTGTGGCAGCCATCTTGTGTCTACATGGGGGCAGCCATCTTTGGCTATATAGGGGAAGCCATCTTGTGCCTTGGCATGATGGTCAATTTGCATATTACCCTTTTATTTTATAGGATAATATGTGAATACTAGTGGCTTAGTGCATGAAAATTCATGCACTAGAGAAGGCATTCTTCAGCCCAGCCTACCTCCTCTCACAGTCCAAGCCCTCAGGGGTGGAAGACGACATGGAAATCAGGGGAAGGAAAGTCCCCATCACACCTCTGCTGCTGCCACTGCTGGCAGTGCAAGCCTCGGCCATCCCTGGTTACTTGAGCCTCAGGTGGCCCTGGGTGGCTGGGCAACCAACATCTGAGGCTTGCCTGTCCTTGGGCTGGCCCTAGGCAGCTGGGCAGCTGACATCCGAGGCTTGCCTACATTTTGGGCCAGCCCTGGATGGCTGGGGGGTGGAGGTTAGGTTGGGCCACACCACCATGTGCCTGCCCTCTTCCCTTGGTTGGGCTGAAAAGACTCTGGAACTCTGGCAGGGCTGAGAGGACTGGGTGCTGCCATCTTGTGTCTATGGGTGCCACCATATTTGTGATGGTGTGATGGTCAATTTGCATATTCCCTCTTTATTAGATAGGACACTTCATTAAAAATATGGAGATTAGATAGAATACTAGATGTTAAACTGCACTGGAAAGTTTAAATAACTGTACAGAAATCAGGGGTTAAACACACACACACTCACCAGAAGAGTCTGGCAATGGATATTTTGATGCTAATTGCTCTTTGAGACTGAAAGTAAATTAAGTGTATATTGAACCTCAGTTTAGAAATAGCAAGGGATTGCCCTAGCCGGTTTGGCTCAATAGATAGAGTGTCACCCTGTGGACAGAAGGGTCCCTGGTTTGTTTCTTGTCAAGGACACATGCCCAGGTGGTGAGTTTGATCCCCAATAGAGGGCATGCAGGAGTCAGCCTACCAATGATTTTCTCTCATTATTGATGTTTCTACTTCTCTTTGTCCCCCTTTCCCTTCCTCTCTGAAATCAATGAAAATATATTTAAAAAACAAATATCAAGAGATTGGTCAACTGAGCTAATTTAAATATTGATCCACATAATGCTTTTTTATTCAACAACTACAAAATAGATACGCTGTGTTGCCACAAAGTAAAAGAGAATCCCCAAGTAAACTAACACAAAAATTCATAAATTAAATGCTATTATGCTATAGTCAATACAGATGAAATAATGTGTATGTCTGTCTGTATAAAAGTATTGAGGACAAATGACAAATGTACAAATTAATCCAATAGAGAGTATTTAGGAAGTATCAGCTTTCTTTTATCAGAGTTAACTAGATGAATCAAGGTGTTTTTAGAGTAAGAGCTTCTGTTCCTGCTCCCCCTGAAAATCAACTTGTTTACTAAACTGGACAAAATATAGAAATGTCCACATCTGGCTGTTTGAACTAAGGAATTAAACTGAAATTTCAGCCAATTCAGAATCAGTGTGGCAGATGTTTTAATCAGTTTTGTTCTATATTGATATTTCAGTTTTAGAAACAGTTTAAGTTTATTTTTTCCAGTTACACCTGGTTCATTTTTTTATTTAAATTAAAAAATCACTACTAAAAAAGGATGGTTTGATTCAGATTTGAGCCTATTAGATAAATTCAGCAAATCCAATTAAATTAATCATTTTTCTTTGGGGGGGATTAATTCAAGGATTTTATCTTGCTCTTATTTTAGTTGTTAGAAATTAGGTTATGCAATAATGTCAGTGTTGTGTCAAATAAACTATTTCTCATCACAGTGGTCCAATTACCACTCAGACAGCTATGCATGTGTTTATGTATATGTTTGTGCTTACATGATGGCTTAAAACCAAAACAAAACAAAAATAAGATGTTAAAGTCTGAATTCAAAGATAGTAGTGGGTCATATTTTCATTTATATTTTCCTAAACTCTGGAGTGACTATAGAAATGCTTATGTAGTAATAATTATTTGCAGTAATGGTTGACCAAAATTAAAATAGGTAAGTCTAATTTCCTGACATGATAAATGGATATTCTAGCAAGATTGGTTATTAGTCAACTTTATATTTCTCAGAGTTTGCATGCTATTGGTATCTACATTTCCATATTCTAGAGAAACTATATTCTTAAGAAGAGCAAAAGCCATTAAAGAGTTAGGAAATAAGGCCTATAAGAAAAGATTTTAAGGGGTTGGTGATTATACAACCAAGTGCCTAGTGGATAATTAAATATAACCCATTAACATTTTGAATAGTGTATTTTAAAAAGGAGAGCAAGGCTGGATGACAGTTTCCAAGATGAGTCAAACTACAGCCTATATTTGTTTTGCAAGAAAACGACATTTAAAGTTACATCATGACAGTATAATTAATTCAAAATACACATTATCTATGAACCTAGTGGAATCCCCATTTCTGAATATCCTATATAATAACAGGTTAATATGAAAATCAACCAAACAGTTGAACTACTGGTCACTGTGACAGGTACTGAAGCTCAACACAGTGTGCTCTCAGCTGGCCAGTGCATTGGCAGCACTAAGGATGTCTGAAGATGTCAGTAGGACATCCCTCAAGGGCTCCCTGTTTGGCAGAGGGTGCAAGCCGGGCTGAGGGACACCCCCCAAGTATACAAGACACCATGAGATAAAACTCTACCAAATTTGGTTGGCTTTGGTCCAAATCCATGATTCTCAAACCTAACTTGAAATAGAATCCCCTAGAAGTGCTGGGAAAAATTTTCTGCACTCCACTGATCCTGGAAAATTTTATTCATTAGATCTGGTTTAGGACCAGGATTCTATCTTGTAAAACTCCTCGGATGGATTCTGATGATGAGCCAGATATGAAAACCATGGACATAACTAAATGGAAGTTCAAGATCAAGGAGCTGGCAGATTTGATGTCTGGCACCAGTTTCCTAGTTTATAGGTCTCTTTTATAAGAACACTGATCCTACTAGAGAAGGTTCTGCTCTGAGGACTTAATCACCAACCAAAAGCCTCACCTTTGAATTCAGGCACACTGGGAATTAGATTTCAACAAATGAATTTTGGGGGGACATAATCTATAGCAAGAATCTTTTAAACTTCAGATTCTTAGTTTCATAATAAGTGTTATATAAAGAGCTCATTCAACTCTAGGGTTTTCCAATTTTTTTGGTAAGGGTTAATATAGACACATGAACCAGTAAATTTTTACTTCATATATACCCCTCTACATATAGATCCTCTACTGTTTAAGATACAGTATCATTTAAGATTTGTAGTCTCTTTCATAATACATTTATTGACCTTTTACAGAGAGGAAGGGAAAAGGATAAAGAGCTAGAAACATTAATGAGAAACCTCGATCGGTTGCCTCCTGCACACCACACCCCCTACTGGTGATGTGCCCCAAACCAAGGTACATTCCCTTGATGAGAATCAAACCTGGGACCCTTCAGTCTGCAGGCCAACGCTCTATCCAGTGAGCCAAACCAGTTAGGGCAAAATTTGTAGTCTTTAAAGCATATTTTTATTGAATGTAAGTTATATGAAAGAAGATTAAATGCATTTTTTCAAAGGAGAGGAGAAAACCCACTGTGTGGAGCAGAAGGGTGCTATCTAGGTAATACATTGATATATTAGTATTATAAGCATGTAATATTTTTTAAAAAGCTGAACATTGAGATGGAATTTAGAAAATAGTAAAACTCCCAATTTATGTAATAAATTAAGTTTTCTATAAATTGAATTTTTTGTTCCCCCAATCCATTAGGTGTCTCACTTGCTCATTCCACAATCTGAGTACTCTTAAAAATATATGGTAAGTCTTCCCAGTTGTCTGCTGTGAAAATGAGCCTGAAGTTTAGACAGGATTCTATGATTTATGTTAGTGATTGCTATAATCCTTTTTAGTGATACATATCTTTCAAGCATACCTGCTTATAGCCAAGAGTCCAAGTCTAAGTTATGAATAAATGTTTTCCACCTCTATAAATAAGTCCTGGCCAAATATCCATCCTCATACTATGTAAGGGGGCACTTATGTGATGATATTTGGGGTGATGTAGTTGGTTGATTGGGCTAATAAAAATCCTTTAATAGGATGTTTTACTGATCACTATTGACACTGAAAGGCAATAACTGGTAGGTGTTAATTCCTTTCCATTTACACTTTTATATAATGTGTAAAATTCCTTCTTACAGGCAAAAGTGTGTAAAAGGAGGACTTCTGTAAATAATCCTGTTAATTTTGCTAGCTTTAGTCCTTGCCATAAAACTATTTAATTCATTGGTCTGTAAAAGAGCTATAATATAAAATATATTAAAGGATCTATATAAATGCAAATATAACAAACAATAAAATTGATTTTTATGGATCTTAAGTCTTAAATATAAGTAAAAGCTCCATAGACTACTAGACACAGTCTGATAAAATGTCAAAATGGTTCCCTAAGGGAAATCAAATTGATGTTCCAGAATACCATTTTTAACAGCCCCCACTGTTCTTTGATACTCCCTGATTTGCTTGGGGGAAGGGTTGTCACAGAAGTGCTAAAAAGACTCCTAAGAAATAAAACCATAAGAAGATAAACCCTTAAAGGGAAAAGACACTTGATGGCTGTCTCCAAACTTTTCTGCTGAAATTCACTTTTGTAATTCCATTTATATAATCATACGAACACACAGGACTTCAAACTGATTTATTAAAATCCTAATAATAGTTTGAAAAAGTAAATAGCAGTGTGTGCCTGTCTGCTACTTCCTTGCCACAACCATGCACAGGCCACATGCCTGCCCCAGCCTCTTCAATGGGAAGCATGCTCAGTAGGGTCAGCGTCCGCAAACCCACCACCTTGGAGAACTGTGAGTCCAGCCAGCTGATGAGGTCAGGAGACAGAGCAGCTAAGGCCCCAGGACAAGTACGTGGAGGCAGTGTGCACTGAGCAGGATGTTGATTCCACTAAACAACTGTTAAACTAGAGATGTTTTTATATTGTGAGGGATTTGTACAAATGCCCACACTATACCCAAACTTTAAAGATATCCAATAGCAAAATGACTTGAGTAATCCTCGCTCTTATAAGAAGAAAATTCCATTTAAGGCAGAAAGTGTTTATACCAAATAAGTTCTAAATAATTGGAAAGAGGATTATGAAAAACTGGAGCACAACCACACTTACATTCAATGGCTTTTACCCCAGAGAGAACAAGGCTTAAACTTTTATGCTAAAGAACTAACTGCAGATGAAATTAATGAATTAAAAAATTAAAATAGCCGAAACCAGTTTGGCTCAGTGGATAGAGCATCAGCTTGCGGACTGAAGGGTCCCGGGTTCGATTCCAGTCAAGGGCATGTATCTTGGTTGTGGGCACATCCCCAGTAGGGGGCATGCAGGAGGCAGCTGATTGATGTCTCTCTCTCGTCGATGTTTCTAACTCTCATCTCTCTCCCTTCCTCTCTGTAAAAAATCAATAAAATATATTTTTAAAAAATCAAAATAAACAATTAAAAGATTCTTACTGGCTTATTAAATTACTAGAGGACTGGTGCAAGAAATTTGTCATGGGGGGTGCTGTTCCTCAGCTCAACTGCACCCTCTCCAATCTGGGACATCCCTCTCACAATCCAGGACTGCTGGCTCTCAACCATTCATCTGCCTGCCTGCCTGACTTCCCCTAACCGCTTTTGCCTGACAACCTGATCACCCCCTAACCATTCCCCTCCCTGCCTGATCAATGCCTAATTCTCCCCTGCCAGCCCTATTGCCCCTAACTGTGCTCCCCTGCAGGCCTGGTTCCCCCTAACTGCCTTCCCCTGAAAGTCTGGCCCCCCCCAACTGCCCTCCCCTATGAGCCTGGTTCCCTCCAACTGCCTTCCTCTGTAGGCCTGGTTGCCCCTGACTGCCCTCCCCTGCCAGACCGGTCACCCCTAACTGGCCTCCCTTGCAGTCCTGTTCCCTCCCAACTTCCCTCTCCTAATGGCCTAATTTCCCACAATTGACACTCCCCCACCTTGCAGGCCATCTTGTGGCAGCCATCTTGTGTCCACATTGGGGGGCGGGGACCATCTTATGCCTTGGAGTGACAGATAGGATGTTAGAATTTGTGTGTGGGGGGAGCTGATTGATAAAACTAGGAATTTTGCTGGGTATGTTAAAATGGCAAGAAAGATTTCAGCATCTGAATGAGTCCCAGAACAACTATTTAAAAAGAATTACCCATATCTTAAAAGCCTTGGTGAACTTCAATATAAAAGTTATAAATCTCCTTGTGTAAAATGTATTCTTCATGAAGCTCTTGTAGAAAATACTATTCCCAGTATTAAACAGAGTGATCTGGAGTATGTTGTTTGAATAATTAGAGGCAGAAGGGAAAGGAGGAAGTTCCTAATGGAAATATTGCAGGCCTTCAGAGGGTTTTATCTGGGAACTGCCTAGGAAAGAAGAGTCAGAATGAAACAGAGCACAAAATACGCCTGCACCTCCCACCTCTGGTTCTAACAATCAAACTTCCACACATGAAAAATATTAAGGACTCCAAAACTTCCTCCTCGGCTGCTCATGTAAGTAGCAAAATAGGTGAAGGATAAAAAGGTGGCACTTAGCCTGGAAAAGAGACAGCCCAGCCAGGTCCAGAGCCCAGCAGTGAAGCCACCAGGCGAGGGGATGCAGATAAGGACAGTAATGCTGAAAATTCCATCTCTCAATCAGAAAATATCCAACAGAGAAAAAGGAGAGGACACCTCCTCCTGAAAAAGAAGGTGAACATTACAACAGACTGTGAAAATCCTAGAAATAAAGGTTCCTATGATGATGCAGTACCAGAATGAATTGCCAGAAACCTATAAGTCAGTTTACTCTAAAGGACAGAGGTCACAGTTCACATTTTAGCCATCTGTCTGTGATTTATGTTGTAAGCATTTTTATTTTGGATGACAATAAGTTTAATAAGATGTTTTAAGATAAAATGCAATAAATAAATTTATTCTGCAAATAAATGAATATCAACTACCACCCAGTACTTATAGTTTACTGTAAAATCAACATCTTTGGAGAAAACTAATCAACTAATAGCCATCACTACTACCTAGGTAGGTGATTTATTTTGCCATACAGAGAGAAAAATTTGAGTAATATATTTCTAGCCCTTGGAGGCAATTGGGATGCTATTGAAATCTGTTTGCAACTCCTTATATCAAGCAGTGGAGTGGGCCAATTAGCTTTCCCCTGCCTCACAATTTAAAATTTTAAGAAACAACCATAATAATAAAAATAATAGTAGCTACCTATTTGCCAGACTTGAACTAGAGGTTTAAATGCGTTACTACTTTAGTCCTCACTATGACTGAAGAAATTGATAATTGTTGACATCATATAAACAAGGAAGTCATAGTTAAGTTATCCTATATAATAAAAGGCTAATAGGCAAATTATCCCTACGGGCAGGAGTTTGACTGATTAGGAGTTAGATATGTACTGACCATCATGGGGCAGCATAGACCATGGTGGGAATTGGTGATGCAGTGCTGACAGTGGGTGGCAGTGGAGGCACTGCCAGCCCCAATGGGCCCCAAGGAGAGTAGGACAGTGGCAGGATGGTGGAGCAGGAGAGCAGGTGGCATCAGGTCAATGCAGATGCCAAGGGAGGCTTCGGCCAGTGGTCAGCAGCTGGCAGCCACTAGTGACCCTATCCATGCACAAATTTCATGCACTGGGCTTCTAGTTTGTGTATAAAAACACAGCTAGTCAGTAGAAGATTCCGGCTGTGTATGAAGGCAGCTCTTTTGAATTCTTTGGGACAGGTATGCTTTTTACTACATGGCGCTGCCTCTTAGCATAGCATCATGAACAAACTACATCAGACTAACACTTTTTTGTTTGTCTAAGAAAAAAGTGTTCAAATAAAGATTAAACAATACAGTCTGGAGACATATAGATTAAACATAAAGTGGTTAAGACATGAAGTGAGATAGTAGTGATAACAAGAGTATAAATAAATTAGAGAACAAAAGAGTCTACTTTAAAATGTAAAGAAAGGACACATTTTCAAATTGTGGAACTGCCATGACACAGTTTTTCTATGAGAAAGAATTAAGTTCCAAGAAAAAAGATGATAAAATACTTTTGATGTTTGATCCTGAATGCTCAATTGACCAGAACTATACTATAGAAAAATATACTGTGCTGGTCTCCCAAAAAATAAAATAAAAAAGGACATGATGCCAAAATTAGGTTTAAATAAATAAAAGTAATCCTTTTGTCTTATAGTATGAAGCTTTATCTTTAAACTTTGTCAAATATTATTTTTCCATATTCCCAAACTATAAATAGAAATTGGAAGAGTTTGTGAAAATTTGGAGAGAACGAGCAAATTTAACTCCTCAATTCACAACATTTCATTTAGGAAACATTCTTAATTTTGATATGTTAGCCTGTTTATTTAATTATCTTTGTTATCTATATATCTCTTAAAATAATGATGGTTAAACACTTTCTAGTATGATGGCATCATCAATTATATCAGCTTATACATGGAGGGGTAAAAGTAGGTTTACATTTGTTTATATGGGAAATATAATCCTATCTAATAAAGAGGGAATATGTTAATTGACTCTCACATTGTCACAAAAATGGTGGTGCCCACACCAATAAGGAGGGAATATGCTAATCGACTGTTCCACCTTCAAAGATGGCAGCACCCTCAGCCACAAGATGGAGACACCTAGTCCCCTCTGCCCCCCAGCTGCCCAGGGCCAACCCGAGGCACAGGCAAGCTTTCAATGGCAGTGGCCCATCCACCCAGGGCTGGCCCAAGGTGCAGGCAAGCCTGAGATGGTGAGGCTCAGGTCACCAGGGCTGGCTAAGGCTTGTGCTGCTGGCAGTGGTAGCAGCAGAGGTTTGATGGGAGTGTCACCTTCCCCTCATTGCCATGTCACCTCCCACCCCTGAGGGATCCCAGACTGTGATAGGGAGAAGGTAGGGCTGAGGGACCCTCTCTACAGTGCATGAGTTTTCATACACTGGGCCTCTAGTAATTAATAAATAATACAAGAATACTAGGTAAAACTGTTAGAGAGACAGATACCCATTAATGTCACTGCTCTTCTATAAAACTAAAGATATTAATGGCTCTCTTGAACATACTTTGTATTTTGTGTTAAAGTCTGTGAGGGCAGATGAAGTGTAGGCTAATAAAATAGGTGCCACCCTTTTCCCCTTAAATTCTGTGTTTTGTGTACTTACAAATGTAACCCTACTTTTGCCCCACCCTGTGCATTATTTCGAACTGGTATCCCTACCTGTTTATAAAGAGGTGACTCTTGATGCCATATCTATCTGGCTTAACATTAAGCTGAACACAAAGTGAAGATTTTGTTGAGAGGGTGGCAGTCATTTCTTTTAAAACAGTACCTCCCTTTTCACGTATGCATGTGCATGTATGTGCATATATGTATAAAAAAGCTTTATTCCAAATCTCATGGTTGTAGCAGAAATTGGATTAGATGAAATTTCTTGAGTGAAATACAAAGCAACAACAATCTAAGAAGAGGCTAGTTTTAGAACCTTGAGACAGAGTGAATTAAAATCCCTGAGCAGGGACTCAGAAGTCTCTTAAAGACAACAACTACCAACACCTAATGTTTTTATAGAACACCTCCCCCAACAAACTGTGCTAGGATAAAATAGGATAAATGCTATAATAAAAAATAAATTTATTGAAGCTAAGATACGCCTGACACTAAGTCACCTTGGAAATAACAAATAAAGTACAGGGGAAATAACACATTTTTATGTATCCTATGTGAATAGATATATGGTAGGGCATAGAAAGATGAGTCTTTGAATATACATATCACAAACACAAATTTTTCTAAAGGACTTCTGAATTTTTAAGAGCCTGTGGAAGTAATTTCTATAACAGAGGAAAACCTCATATTCTTTAAAAGTAACTGAAAAAAAAAGAGACTTACTTTTAATCCACTAATAGCAAGTTGTCTCCAAAGTCAATTTCTTATACATAGATTTTGTGGTTATCAGGAAAAGTATCTGTTTTCTATTTCTTTACAGGGTATTAGGGGAGAAACAATCCAGGGAGACTCAGGTGGGAAATGAGAATCAGAGCAAGTTTTCTACTATAAAAAAATTGCAATAGAAATAGCATTAGGCACTCCAGAGTGGTGAGAGAAAGTGAAACCCAACTAAGCTATGTAACATTTAATAAACAATATGATAAAGTGTCTTGTTTAAGATTTTAGGGAAATTTGCAAATGAATTACATGGGTCTCTAATGAAGATATCCTTTGAGGAATACTTAAAATACAGATGTTGATTCTCTAATGCTCATATCCTAAACAGTTATCACAGAGATCTATATTAAACTTCTGATAATTGACTTGGTGGTTAACTACAGTGATTCATAGAAGGTGAACACACAATGTTTATTACTGAAAGTCACAAATTTAATTGCCAGCAACCTCAAGACATTTGGTCATTTTTTTCAGTCTTAAATAAATGACTTCTCTTATCAGAGTTCTGGACATGTGTGGTGTGTGTGTGAGAGAAAGAGAAGGACGTATAGTAGGAAGGAAAGAAAAGCACAGTCCTCACTGTTGGGAAGAGTAGACCTTAGCTGAAGAGAAAACACAGTCACACCCCAACAACATATCCAAAATGAATTAATTGCCAGATTATAAACCACTGAAGAAATATCCAATATCACACTAGTAATAGCTTAATAAGTATGTAAATAAATCAATAAAGTGAGATAACCCCTGATAAAGTTACAGGAACTGATGCAGTTAGAAACATAATTTGCAGCCATCATAATAAAGATGCAGGCAAAATGATCAATGGGCACAAAATGTGGAGGGGCTGGTTTGATCAGGAAGGAATAGGATATTTTCAGTCTGAGAATATCTTCCCACAGAATACTTGTTACTTGTAAAAGAAAAATAGTAACTATGCCATTGAGAAATTACAGCATCTTGTCTAATAGATAAAATTAACATCACCAAAAAGTTGCAGATGTATATCCTGTGTCTATGAATGTGATACTCTCAGAAGGTTTATGATACTCCATCCCATGTTGCATAACCCAAATCTAAGTATAAGGAAACAAGAAACAAATTCAAAATGAAGAACATTTTTATTTTTAAAGCCCTACGTACTTCAAAGGTTTAAAGGCCAAGGAGCTGTTTCCAACTAAAACTCAGTAAAGTAAAAAAAAAATATATATATATATATATATATATATATATATATATATATATATATATATCAGAATGTGATTGGTAGATGAGGAAAGTAATGTCCTTATTCCTAGCAAATGCAGATGGGTTTGATGTTTGTAACTTACCGTGGTTCAGAAAAACTGTCCGCGTGTATGTGCCTGTGCTTGTGTGAGTGTAGGGAAGGAAGCAAGTGAGGCAACACCCTAATAAATGAATCTGGTAAAGGGTGTTCATTTGTTCTTTACTATTCTTGCACTTTTCTCAATGTTTGAAATTACTTCCAAATAAAATTAAAAATCAAGTGAATTGATTATTCCTCTTCTCCCCCTCCCTAACACACACACACACACACACACACACACACACACACACACACTCACACACACACAGTATTGATTTTGTTTGGTTTACTTTGTCTATGTACCTATACCTCATTTGGCTGCAAGTGCACATCCATTTAGAAACCTAAACCAGAAACTTGGAACTTTTATTTCACTTGTCCTTCAGCATTATCAGTAAATCAATCATCCAGGGACTGTACTATGCTTCTGTAGATGATGACAATATCATGAAAATATCAGTGTTCCTTAAATCAATTTATAAACATGTAATTTGTTTAAAAAACCAATAATTTTTTAAAAATAGATAAGCTTATTCTAGAGTTCATATGAAAATAAGCAAATCATCATCATAAAATTGATAAAAGAAAAGCAAACATGAGAAATCAGTCTGCTAGGTATTAAAATTTAATATAAAGCCTCAAAATATAACAGTCATATTGTGGCATGAATTGACAGACAGATCAATGCAACAGAATGGAAATATATAAATTGAATCAATATATAGTGACATGGAAAGATAGAGAATAAAAATATTAATAGTGGTTAAGTGTGAAATGTGAGGGAGGAACTAGGTAGAGAGATAAAATGCAAACTTTCCACCATGTACCTGTTTATACTTAGTCATTTGTGAGCCATGTGAATCTATTCACAAAATTAAATAATTAAATGTAAAAAAAGAATCATTTATTTCAAAGTCACTGAGTTGCATTTGTGCCAGAGTGAGACTGTAGCCAACTCTTTCGATGTGTTTAGGTGCAAACAAGATTATATTCTGAATTTATCCCAAACTGGATAAGAAAAATCTAGTAGCTAGACATCTAGGGTCATATTGCAAAGAGCATCATCTGAAAGTTTGTTTAAATATGTTCTATTCACAGAGCCATCTGAAGAAATCTAACTTTGATTTTACCTTCCCTGAGGCAGGAGGAAGGAATCCTATATAATAAAAGCTTAGGTGGTATCACATCCTCATGCAATGCTGCTGCAAAATGGCCACACACACAGTGGTGGTGTGGACCAGTGGCTGCTCCACACAGTGAGGCCTGGGGGTTCTGCAGCTCTGTGCAGCACGATGCCAGTCCCAGCATCTCCACAGCCTTGCACAGAGGAGGCGGGTTGTGGCAGGGGAGGGCAGTTGAGGGTGATCAGGCTGCCAGGTGTCAATCAGGCTGGCAGGTGAGTGGTTAGGGGGCTATCAGGCTGGCAGGCAGAAGCAGTCAGGGGCAATTAGGCAGGCAGGCAAATGGTTAGGAGCCAGTGATCCTGGGTTGTGAGAGGGATGTCCAACTGTCGGTTCAGGGCCAATCCCACAGGGGTCTCAAATTGGAGAGCGTGCAGGCCAGGTTGAGGAACAACCCATGTATGAATTTGATATACTGGACCTCTAGTAGAATATAAAATCCCTAACCACGTCACATTAAAAGTTAGGAATCCATGAATATCCATTATGCTGTAAGACACCCATGATACATTTACATGTAGAAAAGACCTGACAGCCAACAGACAGACTATTTAAATTTATATATATATATAATAGTTACTTATTTATAGGAGATACTTCACGTTAAAGAGGATAGACAGAATATAATGAAAGAGCCTAGGGCATAGCAGTTGAAAATATTTGAAACCTTAATTATATGACTAACCTTAAGTTGTTTAGGATTAGTCAAAGCCTAATCAACTGCAAAGGTGTCAGCCACCCTACCACTATGATATGGGTTGTTGACATTCTGTATTTCTTGGTAGAACATGGGTATTCAATGTTTATATAATATAATTTCAAGCTTATCATTGCCTTTCCAGTATGTGCACTATCTACATAATAGCAGAGAGTTACTGGCTCAATCATCTCATTCTATAAATACCTGGAGACTGGTCTAAAATGTACTGATTTTGCTGAATGGGAAAAGACTCTAGGCTGGGTCCATTCTATGACCAATCATAATTATTAATAACTCCATCTTCTGAAAATCAGTGAAGCAGAAAAACATTCCTCAGAAATCAAGTGCAGTTTGTAATACTTACTACTATAAATCATGATCTATAGTTATACTTTTATATAAGTTTTGTTTTCCAAAAACGAATGTGCTTATAAAATAAATAAATAAATCGCCAATAAAAAATCAAAGGGAAACTTGTTGGTTCTCATCCAAATGGTCATCTTCCAAAGTTAAGTAGAGTATAGTAACATCTTTTCCTTACATATAATAAAACAAATGCTCAAGAACAATAATTGTCCCACAGGCTTCAATATTTCCAATATTTTCATCCAACTACAAACTTAGTTGGCCTTTTGAAATTTACTTCAAGGAATTTTTTCCTCCTATTGCTTGGTTTTTCCATAGCAATAAAATTGCTCAAATTCTCTTGATTTTTTTTCCTACTTGCCATGTTTCCTTCTAAGACATAGCTGATAAAAGGATACTTCTTAATTTAGTTATTGTCACATGCAAAATTTTAAGATGTCCTCCAATTGAATCAAGCCTTTGTATAATCTTCTCCCCTTGAGAGCCAGCAGAACTTACTATTTTCTTTTAGCCAATGAAGTATGTCAACAGACTCCCTTCATTTAGTTCTGCTATATGGCAAAAACTTTGACATAGCTTTATATAAGACTGTGCCTTAGCTGACTAGAATGAGGTATTTTACTGTTGTCTCTGAAAAAATAAGCTGCCATGTTGTGAGGGAACTTCTGAAAGAGCAATGTGACAAGAATTACTGCGAGGTCCTCTAGGAGCTGAGAGTCACCTCTGACAGATGGGCAGCAAGAAAGTTGAAACTCCAGTCCTACAACTGCAAGCAACAGATTTCTTCCTACAACTATAAGAGCTTAAAAATGAATTCTATTACAATTTCAATGTATGGTGGGGATTGCCCACACTACCAAACAATTCTCCAACACACCAGCTGGGTGTCCTACAATTCAACTCAATTCTGACACTATCTACCCTAAGAAAGATCAGATCCCACAGGGTAAGGGATCAGTCCCACAAGACTGCCACCACACCAGATACCAATCACAAGTCATGTTTTCACCTGGCTTCTATAAATTAGAGGTTCTCATGAACCCCTCGCTAAGTTTGATTAATTGCTAGGATGGCTCACAGAACTCAGAAGAACATTTTACTCACAAAAGTTAACATAACAAAGACTTCATTTAGGAAATTCCAAAGATTATGGGAGTTCTGTGCCAGGAACAGTAGACAGAGATCAAATATATATTTCTTATTGTAAATCACAATATCAGAGCTGGTTTCCTCCATAAATTTAAGCAGACTTGCCAACAACTAGAGTGAAGTCTTGTAAGATCATGATATCTCTGATCATTTGACTAAAATCAGAGATCTGACCCAGTTAGAGCCATATCAAGATGCCTGAGTGTTGAAAAGTGTGATAAAATAATATATGTTGTTTTTAAGCCATTAAATGTGTAGTGATTTGTTAAGATTTCTATAGTGATAGAAATCTACTATAGTTATTGCATACTCACTTCTGAAAAATTGTCATTCTTCCAATTAATGAAATCTCACTTCTAAGATCCTTTTCATTAAATAACAGGAAAATGGGTAGCAAATTCAAGTTTTAAGTGGTCAACACCTAAGACATCACAACATTCATTTACTCAGACATGAAAATGAGACAGGATTTTTCAGTGTGGCTTATGGATTACATTTGTTTTACAGTCACATTTCGTGTATCAGTAGTAAAAACTAGAGCTTTGGGAGCATGTGAAACAGACAAGAGCATTAATGCAGGATTACTTGCAATCTGGGAACACTAGCTCCTAACCACTTGCCTGCCTGCCGGTCTGATCACCCCTAACCCCCTCTCCCCTGCCAGCCTGATCACCCATAACTGCCTTTGCCTCAGCCCCTGCTACCATGGCTTTGTCTGGAAGGATGTCTGGAAGACATCTGTTCTATCCAGTCTAATTAGCATTTTACCCTTTTATTAGTATAGGTAGTTTTCCTGTAAGGTTATTTGTGTCCATTTCATGTTATAAAGTCATCTAATTTTTATTAAAATAGTTATATCATATACTTTCTGTTCAAGGTGATTTTTTTTTCTTGTGTGTATATGTGTGTGTGCGTAGAGGGGGCATGATAGTCATACTGTAAGGGGCAAGCTGGGTGATCTAACAAAGGTAAACTGTTGGGAATGAGCCACAGAGTAATCAAAGTGTGAGAAATAAGATGCACTTCTACTATGTATGGTCAAAAAGCTAAATACCTATGTGCATACAATTTATATTTACTTGTTGTTATGCTCATGATGTTGTCTTGTAGGAGTTGCTTGAGATCAGGCTCCTAAATCTTAGATAAAACCCTAAGTCTTCAATAAGATCCATGTGAATATAGACTTTTACTTTTTGAAAGATGATTTTTCTATTAAACTCTACCTCGGATGTTTTATCTTTCTTTGTCCTAAAGATTTTACTTGTGAATAATAGGATTCATTTTATTCTCTCTCTTTCTTTTTTATTGCCCCCCCCCTCAAGATTTGTAATAGTTACTTGCCCCAAGAAGAAACTGGCATTCAGCTAAGTGGTTCAATAGGAACTCCACACATCTGCATAGATTTTCCTCAACTTCTTAATCATTCTATTATATCTTGCTGTTGCAAAAATATCAATCATGCCTGCCACTGTTTCCTAAAAATGTGATCCTAATCTTTGCTTAAAAAGCAATTCACTTAAGCAAACTCCTGGCTCTGATGGAGGCATGGCTTTGTAAGATAGGATCATTTTGTTAACACTTTATTCCAGGCCAGTCTCCTGCACTTGAACTAGTGTGTTTACTTTATAGCAATGTTCTAATTTGACAACTGACATGACTACTTGCTTGAGGTAAAATACCATGCCTGACCTGATCTGGATCCAATGTTTTTTGAATCTTCCTGGAAATGAATCTGTGGCAATTACCAATGGAGGAGAAAGAGGTGACAGTTTGGCCAAGCCCTAAGATTTGTATAGTGTAACTATCACACAAATTCTCCATGGATAAAGATGGAATAGCCTGAGGAATAACCTTTTTTCTTATGTTTAATTAAAGTCCTGCCATACTTCCAATGATCATTGCTTCTTATTTAACTTGTCAGTTTATTTTGGGTGAAAACTAGTCTCAGTTCATGCAGAAATGTTCTGTTGCTTTTTTCTTAGACTTAATGTATTGTCTTACCTTACATGCTTTGATGCCTTTTATGTACAAACCTTAAAACTTGCCTGCCTAATTTTCACTGTTTTTCTGAAAACCATCTATATAAATAAGATGTGATGCTGGAGAAACAAAAACTCTATTGTTAGGTAGTCCAACATTTTTTCTCAGTCTTCTTGCACACTGGAATGAGTGTACCCAAGAAGCGAATCTTTCTTGTATCCTTTAAGATAGATTTGAGGGCTCTCCTGGTACTCTGATGGGGTCGGATTTGCAACCCAGTTCCAATTGAATACTAGTTTTAATACGAGTTAGCTATTTGACTATTATATCAAAAAAGAGTATCTTCCTTTGGGATTTTCCCTTAAGGCAGCGGTTCTCAACCTTTCTAATGTCGCGACCCTTTAATACAGTTGCTCACGTTGTGGTGACCCGCAACCATAAAATTATTTTCATTGCTACTTCATAACTGTAATCGTGCTACTGTTATGAACTGTAATGTAAATATCTGATATGCAGGATGTATTTTTGTTGTTACAAATTGAACATAATTAAAGCATAGTGATTAATCACAAAAACAATATGTAATTATATATTGTGAAATATTTATTTCTAATTATAAATAAATTAAATTTTTGTCTTGAATCATGGTGTAGCATGAGTAATAGTCTTCATATGACAACAGTAAACTACATTGCTACACCGAGGAGCGGTCTGTTGGTTCCTAAGACCATGGGAAATAGGTGTTTTCTGTTGGTCTTAGGCGACCCCTGTGATAGGGTCGTTCGACCTCCAAAGGGGTTGCAACCCACAGGTTGAGAAACACTGCCTTAAGGGGATACACCTCTACCTTGTCCTCAATAACAGGGATAGGAACTATTATATAAGTGTGTTCAGATAGCTTAGTGACGTCGTATGACTAGGGGAAACTATGAACAAGGGCCTATACTCTCAATAAGCACAATTCTACATACTTGACCTACATATGCCAGATATGCAAGGTGTCACCAGGAGTTAAGTGCAATTCACTACTAAAATAAATGATATATCCTCTGCCTTTTCAAAGGCAAAAATGGCATTCTTTGTGAGCTGTGCTTGTCTGTTCTAGAAGTGTCTTGCCTGAGTGTGGGTTATCATGAGTATTCAGAGCACCATCCACTTAATTCAGGCAGAATAAAGGATCAAGCCCAGATGATCCTGTTTCATTTGTCACTACTGAGATTTTGTGCATGGAATGTAGAACACTAGGAATCATTGGAGGTAACAATCATGTATCTATCTAAGAAAACATAGAAAATGAACCTGATGATAATAGGATGAATGCCTAGATAATATTTTGAGCCTTTTGTTGACAGTGATGAAATTATATTTAGATCTCCTGTAAGGAGCATATAGCACATTCCTTATTAATAAAAGAAGTCCAATCATTCTACATTTACCGCAAAGAAGTCCTAGTCAAAGAGAAAGTAAGAAGTTTACAGAAATGCGAGCAAATTTTGGATAATTTATTTTGATCCCATTGAAAAGTAGGTGATAAGTAAATTGCTTGGTACTTCAATACTATAGTTGATGCTAGATACTTTTAATCTCACACATGCAATATAATTTTTCATGAGTTATTTATTCTTCAAATCTCCTGAAACAAGGCAAGGACAGTTTTATAGTTTAGAGAACTTGCTCTCTCTTATGTGATATTTATCATCTATAGAACCAACTATATTCAGCAGAATGAGTTGGTATCTCATCTTTAAAAAATGCATTATGACATAAAACAAGATCAGTGAAATGTGGTTACTGCCACTCATGAAAGTCATAAAATGCCACTTCAATATGGTCTAAATAGTAAAGCATTTTATAACTTAACATTTCCCATTTTAAAAACAAAAAGTAATTTAGCAAGGCATCAGAGCAAAGTTTCAAAATCTTAAGGTCAGAGTTCGAATTTATATTTTCTGCGTTTATTCACAGAAAGACATCTTCATCTTGATAATTATTGCACACTAATTTTTCATATCCATTGGCAGAAAAGGAATGCTGGTTAAAAACAATCATGTCAACATTCACTAGAATAATGTTACTTTGAGGTGAATATAAACCAAAAGCAAAAAGAAAAAAGTCAGAACCTTAAAACATACCTATGGGCTATGACTAAATGACTATTTTCATGGCATCATGGATCAGCTTTTTAAATATCTTTAACAAATGAAGACATCAATTGATTCCATTATCTCTGAAGGAATTTAGTAAATGAGAAGACAGAAGATACCAGAGTTTATAGGATACAGTGTAATTTAATCTTGTATTGTATAAATCATTTGTGCTAAAACAAGAAAACAACCACCCTCCTTCTTTCCTCAACTATTTCTAGAAACTTTTATACTTCAAATATGATGCACTTACTATCTATTAAATTATAGGGCTAAGGATTCTGATGGACCACTCCATTTTGAAAGATGGATATAAATTTGCCATTTGATTACTACTCAAAGTTTCTGTTTTGGGGATACTGGTTCTCTTTTAAAGATGGCTGGCCCATCCTTGATTAATATGCACTAAACCCAAAAGTCTTATGTTGTTTCTCTGATATCTAAAATGGCCCTAATAGTTTGAAATTATAGTCAGGAAGTTTGGGGAGTACTCTTGTCGCAGTTACCCTACTTAAGCTCATGACATCAAAGTGCTTAGGAATCTTTGGTACTATCTATAGGTCACATATATTTTGACTAATTGAATTTGTCACGATAAGCAAATGATGCAATTATCACTTTATATTGCACACGTAACTCTATGGTAATACAAGTCTGGAAGAATGAACATTGCTTCCACCTCTTACTATTAGCGGTTAATAATATTCTTGGACTTTCACCATTGCAATTAAAATGCACATCTCAAGAAGGGGTCAGCATCATCAGATATTCTTGTTTTGAGGCAGGTTTACACTGTCCTCTGGGCCAATCCAAGGCAAGAGAAGAAAGCAGGAATTATTTACATAGTCTTCCCCTACACACTTTCCAATATGCTTCCTTTAACCTTCATTGCCTGTGTCCTTTGATTGTTCTCTACCCATCACCACCATCCCTGAGTGTTGTACTATAACAAAAGCTGAGAAAAAATATCATATCTTAGGAATGTTCATGTTTTCTTTTCTCCTTAAAGCATTGAGAGTTCCATGTGGTCTTAATAGGGACTTGCTTCTGAAAAAGTTGAGATTTTCTGGGTGGGCCTATTCTAATGACAGGAGCTCTTAAAAGCTGAAAACTTTCTCCAGAGGATAGCAGGAGAATCAAAGAGCAAATGAGAGATTCAAGACCTTGGCCATTGCTGCTTCCCAGATGGAAACCAGACTATGGAAAGGGAATGCAGAAAGCCTTGAGAAACTAAGAGGATTATAATTAAACACCAGCAAGAGAATTGGAACCTTAGTCCTACAAATGCAAGGGAATGAATGTGACCAATGATCTAAATGAGCTCTGAGGCAGACAGTTCTTATCCAGAACCTCTGGATAAGAGCTCAACCCAACTGACACCTGATTTCAGTCTTGTGGACCCTCGGCAAAAAAAACAGTTGCACCTTGCTGGATTTCTGATCTTCAGAAGTTTGAGCTAATAAATTTGTGCTGCTTTAAGCCACTATATTTGTAATAATAGTAATAAAAAACTAATAGTGGGTGAATCAAATAAACTTAGTCCCAGAAGTATGTTAGCTGGTTTATGTGTGATCTCTCTCAGAAAAAACAAATGTCTAAATGCACTTAAAATTCATATGTTGCAAAGCTACATTAATCAAACTCAAAAACAAACTATCAAAGATGGCATTATGAATATAATAAAAGTAAAATTTAGAGCAAAATGTATTAAAAGGAGATAAGGAGGGTCATTTTCTAGTGATATGAGCTACAATCAATAATGAAGATATGACATTATTAAAATGTATATTCCCATAACAGCATCCTAAAAATGAGCCTAGACATATGAATTAAAAACTTCACATTGGGATTGGACTTCAAATCATACCACATAGGCAACTATCTTTTCTACCTTTGGATAAGGTCAATCTTGCCTATATGCAAAGAGGAGAGACAGCTCATGATTAGAAAATGAATCATCACTGAAAAAGTAATGACTACCTGTAAATCAACATGCCACAGTTAACTTACAATGAATTTCAAATCATTTTTCCATCTCACCTAGAACAGCAGAGGCTAGTCAGAATCCCATGAAAGAATCTTTCTTTACACCTGGAGACTGCAGAGCATCAAGAACTACTGATTTCATTGATAGGAACTAAGTTCTTTAGAAGTGATATGCAGCTCTGCCTATCTCCAAGAATTTCAAAATCAGCAAAACAAAATAAAATGTAACATCCATAGAAAGAGAAATTGGACTAAACCTGATGAGATAGATAATGTGGGGTAGTAGAAAGACTATTCTAGTTCTTGTACCTGTGTAATGTTAAACAACCTATATCAATTCCTTAGATCCCTATTTATGCATCAGTGAAATAAGGTTGAATTAGATCAGTGGTTCTCAACCTGATGGTCTTAGGTGACCCTGCTAGTGGTTCTCAAAACACAGGTTGAGAACAGCTGCTGTAGAACCTAAGACCATCAGAAAACACAAATATTTACATTACAATTCATAACAGTAGCCAAATTACTGTTATGAAGTAGCAAAGAAAATAATTTTATGGTTGGGGTCATCACAACATGAAGAACTGTATTAAAGGGTCGGGTCATTTGAAAGGTTGAGAACCACCGTTTATACTAAGGGAACAGAAGGGGTAACAAAAACAATAACAAAAGGGTCACAGAAATTATCTATTCCATCCTTTAAATCACACCCCCCACTCAAATACTCAAATCTCAAAGTTTACTACTTAATGCTTTCCTAAAGGGAGGAGGGGTGCTGTTTAACTTACCTACGTCAGATCCAAGCATTACTTTATTAAAAAAAAATTATTGATTGCAGAGAGTAAGGGAGAGGGAGAGAGAGATAGAAACATCAGTGATTACAGAGACCATTGATTGGCTGCCTCCTGAATGTTCCACACTGGGGATGGAGCCCACAACCCAGGCATGTGTCCTGACCAGGAATTGAACCATGACCTCTTGGTTCATCGGTCCATGCTCAACCACTGAACCACACTGGCCATGCCCAAGCATTATTTTAGATGGCATCTTTTAAATGAGATAACCTTCCATCTACTGGCTTATTATCTTTACACATGAACAAGTAAACTGAATTATAAAGATAACTGCTGAATTGACTGTAAAAATTGTTTCCTTTTGAACTAAAACTAAACAAAATAAACTATTAACATGTCACTCAACCTTTGAGTACTCAGATTCAGTATCCCTTTCATTAAAACTCTGACCCACAACCCTTTATTTAAAGTTTCTATTTGTGACTCATTCTCACACTCTGTCAGAGTTTCAGGATCTGCACACACTATGGTAATGGTCTAAGAATGCTTTTATTCCCTCCCCTGCTGTCCCCCAAAAGGTGGAATGACATATTAAATATAAAGAATATCCAAAAATATATGCACACATTTTGAAAAATTATAAAGGCAGTGTTTATTAAAAACGTTTTATTTTCAAAATTAAGTCATCAGCTGTGCATACATTTTTTGTGACACCTTGTATTTCACTTACAGAGTAGCATCCTTTTCTCCTCAAAGGAGTTTAATCCAGTGCAGATTAAGTAAGAAGTGGAGTATTTAGCTCTGGCTAGTGTGGCTCAGTTGTTTGTGCATCGCCTAGTGTAGTGAAAAGTCAGGACACATGCCTGAGTTGTAGGCTCGATCTGTGGTGGGAAGCATGCAGGAGGTAGCTAACTGACTGATGTTTGCTTTCACATGGATATTTCTCGCTCTCCCTCTCCCTTCTTCTCTCTAAAATAATCAATAAAATAATCTTAAAAAATTAAAAAGAAGTGGGGTATATGAATTCCAGCAAGAAATGCTCCTGCCACACTTCTTGAAGACAATGTTTTTTGTTTTGTTGTATTTTTGTTTTGTATGCTGCTCTGTACTGTGACATTCTGCTGGTATTCCTTAAGGATAAAGATTCGCGTTTGCTAAATTCACTCTAGTCCTCAGGCAATCAAAATCTCTCTCAACATTAAATACAGAAAAATGCTTGTCTTTTCCTGAGCACAGCTGCCTGTAATTAAAATTTGGCATAAAGACAGAGCAGGTGTCACATGGACCTGCTAAACTTAACACTATTCTGAATTGCAGCTAGTTGAAACAAATGTTGGCAGAAGGATACTTTCCTTTTTAACTCCAACTGCAAGTTGGAATGACATGGAGATAATACTTTATAGATCCTAAAGAAGAATTCTGTAACAAAGCAGAGCACAAATCCCTCCATCCCAGATGCAATGAATAACTGCTGTGCACTGTAGTTACCTCTAGGAAAACCTGAAGGGGCCAGTGTGGCACTGCACTTCTCTATTACCAGTATTGTTTCTCTTTCTTATTTTCCCTATTATAGGTTCCTATGCTATATGATGTTTCTATCAATTTAGCTAAAAACGTATTGATAGCAAATTAAGGTATGATCTCTATGGTGGAATATTTACTTTTAAATAGCTAATGCCTTAAGGATGGTAGAATCTAGGGATGCCCTAAGTGTAGAATAGTTTATTTGAGGTCAGCATCCCCTCAAAGCCCATTCCTATTATATATACTCTTAGGTCCAGTTATTCTTTTTTAAAAATATATATTTTATTTATTTTTTACAGAGAGAAAGGGAGAGAGATAGAAAGTCAGAAACATCGATGAGAGAGAGACATTGATCAGCTGCCTTCTGCACGCCCCATAGTGGAGATGTGTTCACAAGCTAGGTACATGCCCCCGACCGGAATCGAACCTGGGACCTTTCAGTCCACAGGTCAACGCTCTATCCACTGAGCCAAACCAGTCTTGGCGGTCCAGTTATTCTTGTGTAAAGAAATGTATTAGGGAAAACCAAAGTTCTCATTTGAGATTAATGCCATACTCAAAATTTCAAAATATTACTTTCTGGTTTTTTTAATTTTATTTCTGACATGTTATAACATTCTATAATTCCAGCTGAGAACCTAAGGTAAACACATTTCTTAAAAAAGAAACACACACCTTTTGGTTTATTTTGGAAACTAAATAAATTCTATTAGAGATTTTGTGGTATAAGAAGAGCTTTTAATAAAAATTTAAAATTGGTTAATACATTCATAAATTAAACTAGTGACCACTGATTCAAATACATGTTATTCAAAGTCTGCATCTTAGCTTATGTATATTTTTATAAATTCTTCATTTTATTTTATTTTTATTTTTGACAAACAAAGCCTTAAAAGTAAAAGCCATGTAAGTATTACCTTAATTCTTCATATCAAGAACTGACAAAAATCAATAAATGGGACTACACTAAACTTAAAATCTTCTGCAAAACAAAAGAAACAACAAAATGAAAAGACAACCTATAGGATGGAAGGAAATTTTTAAAACATTTTTTGCTGGCATTCCTTAAGGAGAAAAATTTGTGTTTGCTAAGTTCACTCTAGTGCCCAAGTAACCTGAATCTTTTCCAACATTAAATGCAGAACTCATATAACTTAATGACAACAATGACAAAACCAATCAATTCAATTAAAAAATAGGCAGAAGAATTAGACACATTTTTCCAAAGAAGACATCAAAATGACCAACAGGCACATGAAAAGATGCTCAACATCACTAAATCAACAGGGAAATGCAAGTCAAAACCACAGTGAGAATATCACTTCACACCTATCAGAATTAATTAATAAGTGTTGGTGAGGAAATGGTCACAAGAAAATCATTATACATTGTTTGTGGGAATGTAAATTGGTCCAACCACTATGAAAAACAATATGGAAGTACCTCAAATTAAAAATGAATCTACCATGTGATCCAATAGTTCTACTTCTGAATATATATCCAAAAGAAATGGAAAAAAAAATTCAATCTGATATATGAACTTCCATGTTTATTGCAATATTAGCCAAGGTACAAAAACAACCCCAAATCCCCATTAACAGATGAATGGATAAGAAATATAGTGTACATATTCACAATGGAATTTATACAGCATTTAGAAAGGAGGACATTCTGCCATTTGCAACAACATGGGTAGAGCTTGAGCACATTATACTAAAATTAGCACAAACATAAAGACTAGTATTGTTATGATATCACTTAAGTATATAATCTTAAAAAAGTCTAACCTCTAAAAAACAAAATAACAGAATAAAATGGTTAGCAGGGTATTGGGAATGGGGGATAACAGTGATGGTGTTCAAAGGTATAAACTTGTAACAAGTAGTAAATAAGCTACAGAGATCTAATGCACAGTATAATTAATTAATCTAGACAATACTATCTTATTTTAATTATGTAATTTGGTAGCTATTGCTACAATAACAATCATATTACAAGATATAAATTATCAAAGTCACTCACTGAATGCCTTAAACTTACAGAATATTAAATGTCAACTTCACTTAATAAAAAAATAAATTTCAAACTACTAAAGGCCGAAATGCTATATAATTTGCAGTCGGTGTTGACTAATAAGTACTATGGAAAGCAAGTCATTATAGGGACTTGTAGACTTTTCTTGACGATAAGGTTTAAGATGAAATACTAGTTAAGTCAACAGGAATCTTATCTGCCTCTAGACAAGATGAACCCTGTTTTCTTAAGCTTGCACCCTGAAAAGACCCTAAAGAGTGTGCTCTAGGAACATGATGCACAGATTCTAATAATATACTAACTCCTCAACACCACAATGGGTCTTTTTATAACATTAGTTCAGAATTAAATTACAACAGCTTTAACACATAGCCATGTAGGTTGTGGTTCAATAGTACACAGACTTCCACAATTTCTTTGAAAACTGAAATACTTATTCCTACAGCTTTATAGAAAACAGTAACAAAGGCATTTTTTAAAATGACTTAGAGTTAGAAATTCTTATCTTAGGATCTAACAATTTCAACATCTACTGAACAGGGAAAAATGAAGCGGGTAGCAAAATTGTCTCTTAGTTTTCCCTTTCCTTTCTTAGTAGCTAAATCAATGGGTATCCTTATGCACAAACTTATGATAAGTCAGTAAAAATTGTTTCATAGGACCACACATCACAAACTCAATCCTCTCTGTGCTTGTCATATTGGTCCTGGTTCTAATTATACAAAGAAGTCACAACATTTACATATAATTCACTAGCATCTTAGGGAACATATTTCACTAAAATGAAAAGGCGATTCTCTATTCAAAAAGTTTAAGAAACATCTATGATAAAACACAAACAAGCATTCAAACCATGAAGCAGTGTAATAAGGCAATGGATGTCTTTTTAGCTAGAAGTAACAACAAAATATTTTAAAATGATGACCAAATGGAAGTTAAGCATACTCTTAAATGACACCTAACAGAAAGTTTCACTGGATTTGGAGAGCTTCTCAGCTGAACACGTGGAGGTGCTGGGAGAATGGTGGATCAGGAGAGGGCATGCAGGTTCCACACCCTTTTTCCATACCTTACCCCGATACATCTCTTCCATCTGGTCCTTCCAGCTTTCAACAGTAAACGTAAGAACATCCATCCATACCTGTAGATAAGTTTTATAATAATTTATTTGAGTCAAACTGTTGACACTACTAAGCAGAAAGATCTTACATGCTCCAAAGAATGACAGTTTTGCAGTTTTTTGTTTTTGTTTTAACTAAGGAAGGTTACATTAAGGTGGTTTTTCATAAGTGCAAATAATAAACTAAAGACCACAACTTCTTTTCTGGTTTAAATGTTTTATGCCTCAAAGAATTATATATGGGGGCTTCTGGTCAAGACAGTGGAGTAAGAAAATGCACTAGTGGCATCTCCCCAATGACCACATCAAAATAACAACTAAACTACAGAACAACCATTATTGAGAACCACTTGAAATCTAGGTGAACAAAAGTCCAATAACTAATGATATAAAGAAGAAGCCATGTTGAGACTGGTAGAAGGGGCAAGGATGTAAAATTATCTACAAATCTGGAGGAATATCTCAGCTTCAGAGATCTCCCTTCCTCCCTTGAGGAGTGAGGAGTCCCAGCCCCACACTATGTCCCCCAAAGCCAGGATTCCGGTGCCAGGAAGAAAAGTCCCCATAACTTCTGGCTGTAAAAACCAGTGGAGATTGTGGCTGAGTGACATGGAGGGCTGTTGGAATCCCAGTAATCCCTCTTAAAGGGACTGCTGACAGACTTACTTGGGCTCACTCCCTCTGAGGTCCAGTGCAGGGACAGTAGCTTGAAAGGCACCAGGGACATATGGGGAAGAACTGAGCTGTGTGGTACCATGGTGCTGGCAAAGCAACTTTCTCACAGACAGAAGTGCTGGCAGAGGCCATTGTTCCTCTGCAGGCATGGGGAGGGCACCATATCTGAGTATTCATCAACCCGCTTCATACAGTTTGTCCCACCCAATTGATTCCCTAAGATCCCACCCAAATTTCAGGTGCACCCAAGCAGCTTCCAGTGTCTTTTCCATAAAAATTGCCCCTCTTGGCTAACTTGCAAAATTCTGAACATTGCCTTCATTTATTGCAGACCAATTTAATTGACTAGGTTATTTGAATTATAGTTTAAACATGAAAGTGTAAGTTCAACTATGTTGTTCCATATTTTTTAGCCAATAAGATTTTTGTTCTTCTCCAATCAACCCACAAGGCCAAAATATAGACTACATCCCCCCAAAAGCCTTCCTATCACCACATGGATTATCTAACTTATTTGACCTCCTCCTTCTATATTATTTAGCATTTGTTCATGCTATTGAAACACTTTGCTAATAGCTTCATGTTTGCCAGTCTTAATTTTCCACAGTAGCTTTATACATCTGGGTTAGTAATCAAAGTCTTATTTCTCTTGAGTCGGAATCACAGGACCACAGGCCTACAAAAATTCTAAGGAATTTATGTGTCCTTTATTAATTTTATAGACGTTGAGACAATTGAGATCCAGGGGAGACTATAACAAGAACAAAATTCAGATATCTTGACTTCCAATGCCTCGTTCTTACTACTATATGTGTTCTCTTCCCTGATCTCCTCAGTGCCTACCCCACTAATACAATACTGGGAAACCACTGAGGAACCTTGTGCTGATGAAGCAGTTTTCAGGGACCTTTAGGTTACATCTGTTTTATTGCCTTCAAAGATTGCTAAATTCTATATGCACCTAAGAATGCTTCATAAATTGTATAAATACTTCTATGAAAAAAATCAGGTGATACTCATCATTTATATTTTCATTTTATTTGTTTTTTTTAAAATGTTATTTGAGACATTTTGGTGATCTCATAAATGTACATAAGTATATATATTAAATTATTTGTATATATATATATCTGTGTGTGAATTATTTTTAACACGGAAACCGGAAGAAAACATGGTGTGGATTAAATTGACATTTTAAGAGTGGAATAAATCCCTCCAAATTTTGAAATCTGGAACCAAGTAGCCCAGAGGTTGGGGGAAATGCTACAATTCCTAAACAAATCTGCAGTTTGGATTTTAAACTCTTACTTATCTGGCTTTCTTGCAAAGACCTTCAGGGAGTTCGGGTTCATCTTTCCTGTACACATATCTACAGCGAATGGCCAAGAATGGATTTTTACAAATATACTAGGATATGTATCTTCTTAAAGGAACTGAAACAATTTTTTGCAAGGAATTTCTGCCAGGGTTCAGAAAGGCCTTTTATATCTCCCAAAAGCATGTTAGTAGTATTTGCCTTAAATGAGAACACAGCTGCCACTTAAGGGTAAATTAATTACAACCATTACTACCACCACAAAACCTGCTGAGAAATAGATATCTGCTCTCCCCATTCTTTTCTTTTACTGAACAGTAAAAAAGTTGAATGCACGGGGCTCTATTTGAGCTAGAATGAATGGATTTCTATTGGTGTTCAGCCAAACTGAAAATTACATCCAAGCTATTCAATCTCAGTCCAGTCAAATGCAAAGCTGGTTAAATGGTCCTTTCTTTAGGAGTGTTAAGTGACTGGGTAGGGATTGAGGTGAATCCAGATATCAAAGCATTTTTGAAGTATCCACCAGATAGATTTTCTAATCATAATGATTGATAACCGTAGGTATGCTGGCAGTTTTATTCAACCTTGAAATACAACTGCAACCTATTGTTTTCACATCATAACCTTTACAGTTGGCTTCTAATCCAATAGTCACAACAGATTCATCAGGTAGCTTACTCTGCCTCAATATTAATGAAACTTCCTCCACATTATTTAGGGGTTAAGTATTTTCTTTCCAAATTGAAAGAACACAGAGTGGGCTATTAAGAAGTGAAACAGGATAACACAGCCTATCTGCATTAATGTGCCTCAATTAAAGCTTTCATATTCTGCCATATCTCTTATATCAATTTCAGAACAATAACCAAGCAGATGATTTATTTTTCATTTATTTGTTTCAGTCAAGGTAAAAGTTGCAATAATCTTAGAAATTGGAGCAGCCACTGGATCAAATATGATCAGATTAAAAGGATCAAAATAATACTTCCTACAACTCCTACATCCTAACTAACAAGAAGATTTGAAATGGTTTAGCTTATATCTGGGGAACTGTGAATCTTGTGTACTTGGCCAGGATTTTAAACTATTATTAATAATGGCCCAAATAGAATTTTAATACAACTGCTTGCTTGGTTTATGCACCAATTGAACTGCAACATGTCAGGAGCCAGGAGATAAGAGTGGAAACACCCAGAGATCTGCCTCTGCCTACAGGCTTCCTGTAGTTTCAATCACATAGTCAGCCTCTGGCTATGTCCTCAGCAGGCCATAAGCTCCCCAGGTATTCCAGTGGGTGAGGCTATTGTTTCCCCTCTCAGGAGCCAGGAGATAAGAGATACAGCAAGGGTCATGGAAT